>CAKAKR010066208.1:14944-57444 GCA_916700685.1 Adelosebastes latens
AGAAACATGGTGGAGCAACATGGTGGACTCTGTGAAGAGGACCTGCTTCCTATGTAGATATGAAGGGCTCATTCTAAGCTAACAAAAACACAACGACTCTTATTTTCAAGTGATTATACACTAATGAAAACATAGTTATGAATATTATATTCCATTTCTGCTAATATATCCCCCAAAATGTTACAAACTGTTCCTTTAATACTTCCAAGGCAAGAGTATTATAAATAAATTTCTGTTTCAAGAGCAACCGTCCTCAGTCAGGTGCAACAAGACATGCGTTCTGCTTCGGAGAGCTTCGGTCGTCTACCATGTTCAACGTCGCCGGCATACGTGGTGGTATGTTTCACCAGTCTTTCTCATTCTTCACTTAACATATGTCAAATTTAATTAATTCATTCATAAAAGAGAACCACAATAACTCTAATATGATAATTTTAGTCACAATATAGTTATATGGATGATAATAAGTAAGGGATAATGTACAGCGAGCCGGTCATTCTTGTGAAAGAATTCTCGAAAGGGCGATGCTGCACACCGTGTTAGTGTGGGTTTTCTCCGGGTTCTCCGGCTTCCTCCCACAGTCCAAAGACATGCATGTTACTGTAATTGTTGACTCTAAATTACCCGTAGGTGTGATTGTGAGCGTGTCTCTATGTGTCAGCCCTGTGATAGACTGACGACCAGGGTGCACCCCGCCTTCGCCTAATGTCAGCTGGGATCGGCTCCAGCTCCCCCGCGACCCTGAATAGGATAAGCGGTTATGGATAATGGATAAATGTTTCCTTTACAGGTAACAGTAATGAGCCACACTGCAAGAACATCTTATACTATAACAGTGGAACGGATTATCAATTAACCTCGTTGTCACAAGTGACTCACAATAATGCAAAGATATTACTGAATAGCTCATAGCAATACAGTTGCTATTGAATTTAATATTGAGAACACATACATAATAAAAGGAGTATAAAGGAGCAGTGGTTTCATGAGTCCAGCTATGAGACAGACTTCATCAAACTGTTGTCCGTCTGACTAAAACATTTCTGCTTGTTCTCTCTTTCCCTGTAAACTCTGGGGAGTGTAGGTGTATAAATTAAAGGGAGCACACGCTCTGTTTTGTGTGGGAGAAAATTGCCTACGAGTGTGTCTGGCATAGCAAAGGCTTAATCACCATCATAAGGATGATGAGATGTATTTTAAAACGTACCTCCACACTTATACAGCTATTACCATAATGACATACAAACTGAACCGATTGTTCAGGACTTCACAGACTCATCATAAATAAATAGAGTCAGGAACTTTAGGTAAAGTTACAGATGCTAGTATCTAACCCTGACCTTCAAAATAGTTAACACACATATACAGTACAAGTATGAGGTGTCCCTCTCAGCTCAGGGTGTTAATGACAGGTGTAGTAGTTAATGATACAGGGTTGTACATATAGAACAAAATCAGACATTAACTATCATAATGACCGCAATACATCTTTTTTTTTTGAGAAAAATTGCAGCAACTTCATAAAATATGCCACAAACATTCAATGGATTAAAATTGTGGCACTTGTACTAGCAGTAATTATAAAACATGTTATAACACCTGAATTGAAGCTGTAATAGTCATATATTTGCTGCAATGTAATGCAATAGTAATAGTTTAGCAGTAGTAGTGCAGAGAGGCATAGAAATGGTTGTGATTGTTGTGGAATTTCTTCTACACAGTTTAACTCATTCAGCAGGAAAGAAGAGGCACAGGAACCCGATGGTGTCTTATGGTGCCTTCAAATGGGGTCGTGTTTACCGCGTTTACGAGATGAGTCCATATGAACGCCCATCTCTTGTGATATTCACGACCTCGTAAGTGGAAAGTTTCTGAAAGCTCAGAGTTCACGACTTGTGACGTGTTTGACGTCTTGACATTGTCAGAAATGGAGGAGGCCATGATAGTTATTTTTTCGGTGCATAATAAGTCAATATATTGTAATTTTAGTTGTATAATGTTTATCTGCGTAATTTTATAATATGTAAAATGTTGATATTCCCAACTGACTAATCTTTTCCCTCAGTCATTATGCCTTTGCATTTCCTGTATTATATTACCCACTTGCTTGCTAAATTGTTAACCTCTGTGGCTTCTAGACGCCGACAGTAACGTTAATATTGCCATTGCTTAGCAGCGATGTTCTCACGACTTCACCAATTGAACGCCAAGCATATCGTGTACACGACTTCCCATGTTGTAAACACAAGCTCACGAGTTTCATTTGAAGGCACCAATACACAAAAGTTTTATTGAAGCTTGATCAAGGAAAATTGTCAGGTCTCCGTCTTGAGGTTTTCTCTGTGTGAAGGCCTCACAACTGCCTGTCCCCCCCCCGGTGCTCAGTGACTTAGCCTGCATAACATGTTTTGACTACGAGAGATTTCGCTTCTCTGTGACCTTGGTTGCCCCAGCAACGGGCTCCAATCCCTAACTGTAGAGCAGCTGCGCAGATAAGAGGTCTCACCATCAGACAGGAATACAACACGAGAGACACGCTGACCCCCGACCCAGGCGAGAGAGGATTAGATGGACAATTCCATCACAGTAACATTACCTGATACAACAGGAAACCCATAACAGTCAGTACATGCTACTGTATAACAGTAACAGCAGGTGGCAGACTATAGTAATGATAATACTAATAGTAATGGTAATGGTTATATACCTACCTTAGTAGTAATGCAGCAGGTGTAAGGGACGCCGCAGGCCAATGGACCAGGTGCAGAACAGTTGTGGTACATGTTGACGGACCAGTCTGTGTACTCTTGACCTCCACAACACTTAAACTGCCACAGATGAGAAAGATGGCGGAGCAGAGACAAGCGCAGAAATTGGATTTAGACAAAAAGAGAGATCAAGAGAGTGATGGAAGAGGATATGTAAGGAGAATAAGAGATAGAGAGAAGGGAGGCAGGGATGAGGGAGAGGTAAAAAAAGAAAGCAAACAACTTGATAAACAACTTGATAAACAACATTTTTCAGATGCCAGTAATGTAACATTTTGGGATGAAATGAGCCATAATTAACAACAATTTGCATTAAATTATGAGTCTGTTTTATATTTGTGTGTGTGTCTCTCTAACTTTGCCAAAATCAGTGTGCAGGTGTTGGTAGGGTTGGGCTATATGGTTAAAATCAATATCATGATACTAGAATATATTACAATATTATGAAAACTTTTTTTCTGATATCAATATATCTCAATTTATTACACGACTTTGTTGAATCATTGATCGTGATTGGTCAATCACGGCTTTTTACGTCCTGTCATTTCTTTATAACAGACTCCTTCACTTTGCGTCGAAGTGCCGCATCGCCCTGTCGGGTTTTATTTCACAACAATGACCGGCTTGCTGTACATTATCCCTTACATATTATATTAAAATATTATAACTGCTTTTCTGATATCAATATATATCTCAATATGGCAAATCAATCACAAACTTGTCACATGATAAAAACAAATTATTATTATTTTATTATTTGGACAACAGAAACAAAAATACATCTAAAAATAGTTTTCAGAAGTTGTTATTCAGATTACATGCAAACAAATCAAGACTTTTGCAATTCAAGAAGCCTAAAGCCCCATTTGTCCTCTCACTTACATTAGAAATTAATTATTATTATTATTATAATTATTATTATTATTATTATTAATAAAATCAAAAATATATTTTCTACTAAAAAGCCTCTGCTACCTATCCTCCACACTCTCACTCTGAAAGCCTCACACACTGAAGTGTTTGCTCCTAAATCAATAACACTTGCAGCCCAAATCAACAAATTGATACCTGCACACAATAGTGTGACACCAACCAATTATTTCTCATTGCCCTCTATTTCAGCGATTACTGACAAACCCTGCAGAAAAGAAAATATTATGACTTCACAGGGAAAATAAAGGAGATTTGATAAGCTATCTCGAGGACGTAATTATTACTGGTTTTGGCTGAGAGCTTTTGAGTCACATTGACTGAAGGCTGCTTCAAACAGCTTCATTATCAGTTTTGACTGAGCGTTGCAGGGTTTGAAGGCTGTTCAGGCGACCGTCCTGCAGGGTAATCATGATAACATAAATGTTCATTTAATTACCATCAAAACATAACCTAAATAACCCTCTCATAGCAGCAGAAGCACTGGTGTAACAAATAGCATTAATGTGATGCAGCTGTTATTAATGTTATTAGTCACACTTGTGTTGTGAAAAGTCTATTAATAGGATAGATATGACAACCGTCTGAGACCAAATGATTTTCAGTAATTTAATAAAATAATGTCCCAATTGATAGCACTCAAAATAAATTACACCAATCCTGTAATGCCCCATTCAGTATTAGATTTATATTTTCTGCGGGGTAAACAGCGGCTGCATATCTGCCTCGGAGAGTAAACACTCGCAGAAAAACCTGAAAGCCACACTATTAGCTCGGCTTTGTAGTCATTTACTGAGATAAATATTTTATTTGGGAGGCAGAAAGTTAGTTGGAAAGACAGTAAGAGAGAGAACAAATAGGACAAAAGGTCAGACAGTAAGAGAGGACGTGAATAAAGAGAGGATGAATAAATTAATACATATGAAGCTGCTCTTTGACATGATGCCAGTGTGCCAGGAAGTTACTTCCTCGTCTCGTTGGCGTGACTCCACAGAGCGCCGTTTATCCAGCACCGGGTCAGGACCCGAACGAGGGTCACAGGAAGGCAAAGCAATTATAATGTGATTAATGTCTGCAAGTGTTGGGTATACGTCCAAAAACATCAGCCGACAACTTCACACTAAGTTGCGTGCCACTTTACCGTATAATGCAATCCTGCAGTAAATCCCATCTTTGGGAAGATTGATTTTAAATCCTCATGAGACAAACCTGAAGGACCAATCTCTCAAACCACCTGCCAAAACCAATGAGACTGCAGGGGATGATTGAAAAGACTATAGAAATTCTCCTTGCCACTTTCAGATTTATTACTGGATTAAACAACAATTTGTTTACTGAATTTACAACACAAATCAAATTTCATGCATTCATCCTAATCTCCGTCTAAATCAAATACTGTTTATGTTGGATCCCAATCTGGTGCCACAGATGAACCTTTCTTTACCATTTTATCTTTTATTTTTTTGGTGGTTTTCTATTGTCTTTTTCCCTGTTGGATAACAACCATTCGTCAGAGGTCAATTACTGGGAGACAGTCCCCAGTGTCAGTCGTGTCTCTGAGTATGAAGGAGTGACTGATTTGGAAGCCAACTGCCTAACTGACTGATGACCGGCTGTTCGCTGGCAAACTGGTTGACTGAGTGACTAACTGGGTGGCTAATTGGCCAGCTGACTGCTCAAAGTGTGGGTCGCAATACAGAAATCAGCTCGTCATGTGCTCCCTGCATTCATTGTTACATGGCATCTATTAAGTAACGTTGTGACAGAACTTTCATGCTTGATTAGATTAACATTTCTTTAATAGTTTTCAAAAGATTTGTCAAACTTCTCATTTACTACCGTTCTACATCCGATTGAAAAAACACAATTTAACTGGAGGGCTGCATACCAGAACATTGACTTCTTCCTTCTGAGTCTCTGATTTCTGTGTTTTCCTTTTCCAAAACAAATCATTTAACCACTAGCTGATGCTCTCTGCAGTTACGTTGGGAGCTGTCTTCTTTCCTTCACAACCCACTCAGTCCAAAAAAACAAACCACAATAAAAAGCTAACTGAAGTTACAGAGTCCAAACTGAAAAGGGTACATTTTATACAATCCTAACCTTTATTACCAGTAATACGATTGGACGGATATATCGGCTATCGGATTTTTTTGGGCGATTTTTGTCACTTTATTTTGCTAATTTAATGGTCTGCCTCCAAAGAACGAGAGCCGCTCAGCCGCTGTTCAGCGGACAGAGAGAGAGACACAGCGGGGGTAAAAACAGCGTGTACGTTGACGATGAGTCTTAGTTGCTGCGCAGTGCTGCTTCGCTCGTGGCCAGTTAGGACACCGTGTCATGGACATAATGTGCAAAAATAGAATTTCGAATAGTTAGAATATGTTTTTTTTAGAACGAATATTCAAACGTAATTTTTTGGTAATTTCTTACAGCCCTATAATGAACCAGCAGTAAACAAAAGGGTCTCAATGCTACAACTGATCAACTGATCGATCAATTGTAGGGTTGACACCCTTTAGTTGAAGATGGAAACTATGCAGGTAATCGCAGGTTCTGGTTACAAATATATTCAAAGAGCAGGCTGTTGAATTTTATAGTAAGGAATTTGTTTTAGATAGATAGTTGGATAGATAGATAGATAGATAGATAGACAGCTTTATTGATCCCCGTTGGGAAATTCAATTGCCACCAAGTCAGTGGACACCCAGGCATTTATAGGACTGGACAATTTCAATCGGCTGACCCTTGATTACCACTGGAGAGACCTCCTCTTTCTTCCTTCTAAAATCAATAATCAGCTCTTTGGTCTTCCCTTGAGCATCTGAGACCACAAAAATGTCAACATTTTGTGAAAGAAGGATTCACTTAAAAATTATTTATAATGAAAAGAGCTGTTTGGTGGGCACAGGACAATGTTTCTCTCAGCAGAAGACAATACCAGCAGCGTGAGCGTACATAGAGTGTCCTCTATTTCTCAAACCATCTGAACTGTAGAAAAAACACAATTCAATCTATTCCTGCAGACATTCCTCCACACGGTTTAATTTCCCTCCCTTAGTTTCATCTTCTGTCCCTCTCCTATTTCCTTTGTTTCCCCCGACAGTAGTGTGTCGCTCACACATTCCCTGCTTTATTCCTTACACAAATAAACAGTTCAGCACCTAAAAAACCCCAAAGGAACCTGTGCACTGAAACAATCAAAAGGTAATGCATTTGATAATTTGGTGGAAAAGTATATTTTTGGTTGAATATGCTGACATTTGTGCATATCTACAGTGTCTTGCAATAAATAAAAATAAACATTTTTCTTGCCAGTAAATGTATTTTAACAGCTGACACCACCTCCAACATGTAAGAGTTTGAGATTGTAGTATCTGTACTGCTAAAGAAGGGCGTTACTCCTGACAGCCTCACACTGATAAGCTAAAAAAAAAAGAAAAAAAACTATCAGCAAACAGGCCAATGCTTCAGGACGGGGCATCATCATGATCATGATCATCACATTACCAATGAGGTCCTGTTTACACAAGGATTTATGATGTCAAAATGTATCAATTTGTGCGCACAAGATGTAATTCAAGGCCTCAATTTAATTAAATCGTTCACATGTTGTGGTTTATTTGTGCGCACAAGATAAGTGTATATAAAGAGAACCAGCATGACAGACCAGCCTTTCTCCCCGAAGCAGGAATGAGTGCAGTGCACCTGCTTCATCCACCAGTAACCATGAAGTTTTCCAAAACCCTCCAATTGAACAACTATAAAGTCGATAGCATCCTCCAAGTCCTCAATATAATCCACAAGCTCTTAATATCCTCATTAATTGGCATTTACTAAAAATAATCGCTAAAGTAAAGCTTAATTAAAGAGTCTATCCATAACTGCTCATCTACCACCAAGGACAAGTGTCTCAAGCAGGTGGCGGATGGAATGAATGACTTGTGCACTGCCAAAATTATCTAAATATTTAATTTAATTTAATTTAATTTCTGCCCAATTAATAAAAATGTGGGAACGATTTAATTAAATTGAGGTAACAAATTATATCTCGTGAGTATAAATTAGTAAATCATAGCCTTGATATATATTTTTTTTCTCTTAATGGCCACTTCGTAATAATTAAATATAATAACACATTTTTAATGTATTTCTGCATATCTCTGCTTACCAAAACAGTACACATTTAATAAATGTACTAAAATACATCTTAAGTTAAATTCAAATTTAATCATATTCTCAATTAGTATGTTTAAATAATACACATTTTAGAAATGTTTTTTTAGAAATAGTACTAAAACCAACTTTACATTAGTAAAGGCATTATTTGTGGGAAATACATTTAAAGACAATTAAAAATGTTCTTAAAATCAGTGCACTTTTAGGTAAACTAAAATACAGTTTAATTTAAATGTAGATTAAATCATACTTGCTGGAAATATGTTGTAAAATTATATAAAATACAGTATGCTAATGTACTTGAGTTATATCGCTATGTTGATGTTCTTATTAGTAGTCCACTAAAAGTAGATTAACGTCATATCAATAACTTGTTGAATAAAATAATGTGGTTATAGAAATATACTGCAAGTATATCCACATATTGGGAAAATATAGGACCAAACATTTACATGATATTAGTATACTTCAGGTATGGAAAGGTATATTTTTACTTGGGTCTGCTTTTCCAGAACTGTGTAGTCCAGCTCTTAAAATGTTTGGAGATTTATCTGAGCACATCTGGATATTGTATGATGAGCACTCACATTTAACGGTTTTGTGTGATTTTAAAATAAGACGCCTTCAGAAGTTTTTTTTTAAACACCTACATTAACTATAAAGTCTATGTAGTTTCAACACATACTTGATGAATGCCAAAAATGATCATGTGACACTGAGATAGTAAGGCCCAGTAAGTATATTGTTGCAGTTCAAAAGGTACGGCATGTCTAATAAAATGGAAATGTCATGAAAATGTTTTATGTTGTATGAAATCCTTTAGGACTGGTTAGCTTACACTTTTATCTTAACTATAGCTCTAAGTGTTAGAGATGCTCTATTGCAAAATCAATCTTCTGTTTTAAAAAGGACACAATGGACAAAAACAACCATTATGTAATCAAATCACTGACAGATTACTACTGCCACAGAATAAGTATGAACCTCATCTTACAATGATACATTGCTGGAGGATAATGGTCTATTACAAGCTCTTGTGAAGAAAAGAGGCAGCAACAGTGGGTCTAATACAACCTGACCAAACAATCTATCTGTTCCCACCAATGTGAAGCCAGCCTCCTATCTGATGGATAGACTCACTTTGAAGAACAAACGGATCAATCAGGGCTTCTGTAGGTGTAATAGCTGAAGCAGGTGTCAATAACAATCAGAGTGACTGATTTGTTCTTCACCTATCCATTTAAAGTATCTTTAATAACACCATACTTCGATTCTCTTCATTTTGTTGGTTTCACCCTTACATATACCTGTGGTTACATATTTCTACCAATTCCTGTTTCATACTCATGTGTCAGTCAGGTGGTTATACATGAATTATGAAAGAAGCCGTTGTTTTTACCCTGTGACTCATCACAGGGGCTAAATGTAACTGTAAACAGAAAACCATAGCATGTGTTCTAGTTTCACCCATAGATTGAGATAGTTTTTATCTGGTTCTCAGGGCGCTCTACACTGAAAAGATGTATGATTATCACATAAAACCAGTGGGCTACCTCTGGGCCTGAGAAGTGAAGCCAAAGCTGAAACTTGCATTCTTTCTAATAGCCAGCAGGGGGCGACTCCTCCGGTTGCAAAAAGAAGCCAGATTGTATAGAAGTCTATGAGAAACTGACCTGACTTCTCACTTGATTTATTGAGTTTGCGGTCTCAACCATTTAGAGTAAAATAGACATTAAAGCAGGGTATGTTTTAGGGCGTGGCTACCTTGTGATTGACAGGTCGCTACTAGGGATGTGACGGGGAGGAAATTTTCCCACCGGTTTATAAACTTGTGACGACATCGGTGTTACCAATTACACCGGACATTTTACAAGAAAACATGACGCTCAATATGTGTGGAGCGCTTTCTTTGATCTTTAACGTTGGGTGGCTGTGTGTCTGGCCTCTCTGGTAGAGCTTTCACGGTGCTGCGTCGTGCATACCGGCTGTGACCGCTCTGTCCTCCGCATGGCGATGGTCATGGTCAAGTTATGGTCACCTTAGAGCATTGGGTTTGAATCTGAAGTATTGCCAAATACGCACTTTTGCTTTTCGCTTCGACACAAATCCTCCGCCATCGTCTTGTTTGTTAACTCTCTCTCGTCCTGTGTGAGTGAAATCTGACTCCTGCTACTCTGTGCTGAGACTCCGTACGTATACAGACACTTTCACTTTCAGTTTGTAGCATCCGTCGTCCGACTATGTATTGATAACACGCCGCTGATACACGAAAATGAACTAAATGGACTTTATTTCTGTAAAAAAAGCAAAACGACGATTTTTCATCTTACAACTTTAACCCTTTCACAGTGTGTTTTCAGTTCATGAAAGTTAATTGTAACATTTTTGGTCGCCTGAAAACATCAGCGTTCGGTTGTACTTGGGTAGCTCCACCCTCTCGTTTCACTTTTGGTTGCAAATAACCAAGATGGCGACGGCCAAAATGCAGAACTCGAGGCTTCAAAACGGCAGTCCACAAACCGATGGGTGACGTCACGGTGACTACGTCCACTTCTTATATACAGTCTATGCATAAAACATTTCACTCATTATGTACCTCCCTACTTTCACAGGATTGTCATCAGTTACTGTGTGTGTAGGGTGTATTAATGTGTTTTGGTGTATTCTTGTACTTTTTTTGTTTTTATTGCATTTTCTGTAAATCCTTCATCATATACACATACAACTTGTTTCTGTATGCATTTTAACGTAAAGCACATTGAATTTACTTCTAATATTAAAATATGTTGTGTAAATACAATTGCTTTGCCTTGCTTTGCCTAAATGCCACCAATGCCTCCTCTGATGAATCCAAAATGAACTTATAAATATGCATGATCACTTTTGTGTCAAACAACCACGCAGCGCTGAGGAAATGGAGTCAGTGTCTGTCCAAATGACTGAATGGCTTTGTTGTTTGCACTGCTGCAAGACTTCTTGATAATAAACCACAAAACCCTGATGTGACGGCTGTGACAACACTGAACGCTGTAAATTCTGATCAAAAAAATGGTCTGAAATATTTGAGCTGTGTGGCGTTATTGTGGATTCCCTAAAAATAGTAGTTTCTTGCAATAATACACCGCAGTAGTTAATATTAGGATTACTTTACAATGTTATTGTGAGCACAAAGAAAGGCCCTCACTCTCTTTCCAGGGTTGAATAAATTGGTGGAATAAATGTCAGGTTTCTGTTAAAATATGGAGGCACAGTGGATGGAAAGGTCAGCTTGAAATGAAGTTAATAAACGGATATAATATGACCCGTCAGTAAGCTACAGATTTGTGTTGTGGCTCCAGGATGAGATTTGGAGGTGCTCGTCAGATTGTCAATTTAGGAAAGTGTCACGGTCACAGCTTGTCTCATTGGCTGCCAGTCACAACACTAATGACACTGTCAAGAAGGCGTGTCTTTTTGTGGAGACCATTATTGATGAGACATAATGGATGATAACGCTCATCTCTGAAGTATCTTGGTTTATTTTCTGTTTGCGTCTGTTTGTTTGCCTAAATGAACTGAAACTGACACGAGGAGAGGACTGAGCTGGTCAAACCATGCGAGCAATGCTTTGAGGACAAGTTGGGCGACGGCAGAAGGCGAGTCAAGCTGACCGAAGTTCAGTTTAAAGCTGGGGACGAACCAAGCTGAAGAACTAGAGGGGACGAAGGCCACCAGCTGCGTCGCCTCACGTTTACACACAATGATTAAACTTTACTAGGACATGGAAATCACATATTGGAATTCTTAATTTGGGTGGTGTTCCCCTTTAAAGTTGGCGGTTTGCGGGGCGGGTTTGGGTGGTTAATTAACGCATATTTTTGCGGGTTGGGTGATGTTGATCGGCTCTCATATTGGGACGGTTAGGCGCGGGTATTAAAAAAACCATGACCCGCGCATCACTACTTGATAGGCTTTGAGTGTGAGCATCTCAGAATTGGCATATTTGAATATGTTTGGTCTAACAAATAGTCTTATCCTTTTGTTTGTATAACTACTGGTGCATCCCCTTGCGACAGCTTCGACAGCTCGTTCTGTTTTAGGAAATCATATGAATATGGTCAGGTGCACGCTGGTCAGCTTTGAGTCTGCTGTTATCATTTAAATATAAAATACTATGGTTACAAATTGAATATGCTGCAAATAGCGTCAACCAAGATTTTCTTTGGGTGACTACAGCCCTAGACTGTGGAAACATTCAGGCCATTGTCTTTACAAACGCAGATAAATCCACAAAGTCCTTTATGTGTGGAAACAGCCTCAATCCCCACTAAGGTTTTCTGATTGTTTCTTCCTCCAAGTCCTCCAGGAGAACACTTAAATCATTCCTATAGCAGCACACTTGAGCCAACCAGCAGCTTTACACCATGATAGGATAAATACTGTGGAAGAAGCCAAATGGCTTTCTACCATTACTGAGGCACTGTTTGTTGTTATCAGAGTAAGCAGATCAGAGAGCCAGCGAGTTAAGATCTTCAAGAAATCACATCACAGGATAAACATTAAAAATCTGAGGCCAAAGCCAGCTGGCCTTCTTTTGTTTGGAGTGATAATGAAGTGGAACTGCTTATGAAGGTAATAAACTACTACAAGTTTGCCAAAGTTGATGAGAACCTCAAAATAAATATGGCAAAGTAATTTTTTTACCTAAATTTTGAACTGTACATGAATATCTTTTGATATCTCTCCAGCAACAACAACTATTCCTGGCAGCACTGAAACGACTGACACAGATGGCAGAGTCTCTTGATCAATTAAGGGTGCTTTCACACTTTACCTGTTTGGTTCAGTAAAACAAACTCAGGTCCATTTGCCCAGTTAGTACGGTTCATTTGGGCTGCTGTGAAAGCTGTCAATCAAACCCTGGTGCGGACTAAACAACTGAACCGAGACCGCTTAAAAAGGTAGGTCTCTGGGGCGGTTCGTATGTGGTGTGAAAGCAAACAAACAACCACAGGATTTTATCAGATATGTGATTTTAGCATGATTTCGAAAGCTAAACTACAAATAAATCCATCTGCTGGTCATGAAATCTGTTAGGAAGAAATCTTATAATTGTTTAGTATATATTAATAGGTGAAAAGCTACCGTTACTGGGTGGAGTGATCAAAGGTTTGGCTGTTAAATGCCTGATGTTTCAAAAAATATAAAAAATATAGCACATCATTAGAGACAGTCTACAACTACTATGGTTTATTGTTGATACTGTCAGCGGGGAACCACCTAGCTAGCCAATATCATTTTATTCACTTTAAACTTGCAGTAAAATATTTTTATACAAGCATCCATTTGAAAAACTAGGTATATTAAATTGTTGTACCTTGGGTAGGGGTTTCTCAACTTTTAGAGTCACATTGTTATTATTAAAATAACGATTATAGCAGCTATAAGATAAGAGTTTAATGCTAAAAAACTCAGCAGGACTGTGTCAGTGCGATTTGATCAGATTTGATAGACAGTTGCCTGAAAAAAAAGACAACAACCCCACAACTGTAATCACTCTTAGATTTGAATGATGTTAAATCTTGTTTGGTGCACAGAAGCAAGTGACATCCCCTTTTTCCCAACTGAGCCCCGTCCTTCAAACCAGTGAGAAGAGACAAAAACACGATAGAAATCTGTCATGTGTAATCGGGCTGCAACTAACGATTATTTTCATTGTCGATTAATCTGCCTATTATTTTCTTGATTAATCGATTAGTTGTTTGGTCTATAAAATGTCAGAAAATGGTGAAAAATGTCAATCAGTGTTTCCCAAAGCCCAAGATGACGTCCTAAGATGTCTTGTTTTGTCCACAACTCAAAGATATTCAGTTTATTGTCACAGAGGAGTAAAGAAACCAGAAAATATTCACATTTAAGAAGCTGGAATCAGAAAATTTGGCTTTATTTTCTTAAAAAATTACTCAAACCGATTAATTGATTATAAAAAATAGTGACTAATCGATTTATCGTTGCAGCTCTAATGTGAAATAACCAGAACTGCTCTAACTTTGACAGAAAATACTGTGATCATGTAGGACCCCGATGTTCATACTAAGAAACTGATATAAATGCTACAATTGGACCGCCTTGGCAGACTGGACATCAAACATCAACTGAGGCTGGTGCTTGCTAAACAACCAAATTACCTTCCACACAACAAGAGCCAAATAACTGCTTTTGGGCCTTCAAGCAGCCAAAATATCATTCAATCAAGACACATTGCTGCTCCGCTGGTAGTGTTGCTGGTCACTCTGCACATTCCTCAATAGCATGTGGCATGTAGCCTGCAGACTGACGGATCGTTTGTCTTTTCTCTTCTGTTAATCAGTGGGGTTTGCTGCAGGCTGCTTCTTAATTTCAATGTGAGATCAGTCTGCTGCACCCCAGACACAGCATTGGTAAAAAAGTTGGTAATGAGGTCTTCAGCTTCAGGCTGTGTTTGGCCCTGTTCACACCTGGTATTAACATGCGTCCTCAGTGATCGGATCACAAGTGGACAGCTTCAACTACGTCTGTTCACACCTGGCATTAGAATGCGTCTCCACATGCGTCTTCAGTGGCCACTTGTGATCTGATCTCACTTCCCCGCTCTATATGCAAATAAACACGTAGTAAACACATGGCTAATACAGCAGCCGTTGTGACGTAATATTACATGAATGTCAGTAGTAATATCCTACATATTCGTGAATTCTGGTAAATTGTATTAACATCAACATAAAAGGTTATTGTACCGGCGGTCCCCAGGGACCTCCGCACCGCCGACACCGCTGCTTTTGCCAGATAACAGCGGGGTACAGAGCTCCAGAGAGCCGGGGAGGACAGAGAATGAGCAGGCGGGCGGGTGTCAGCTCCGCGCAAAGCAGCGGAACAAAAACACCGACACATATCCGACAGCATGATAATAATGCACTTCCTGTTCCTAGTCTACATGCAGTAGAGCACAGAGGCCGTTTCCTCACTGACAAGCGCCCGT
This sequence comes from Adelosebastes latens, assembly GCA_916700685.1. Lineage (NCBI taxonomy): Eukaryota > Metazoa > Chordata > Actinopteri > Perciformes > Sebastidae > Adelosebastes > Adelosebastes latens. The sequence goes on from CAKAKR010066208.1 coordinate 29,819, forward strand.
GTCTGCCTGTTTTTTCACCTGAGGGGCGCGGTGATCCCGCAGAACAAGGTTGGACATCAGATGAGTAGGCGGTCCTTAATGTGGCCAGGATGCATTCGCGTACACACCGCTAAAAGAATGTGGTCATATGTGGCCCAGACCCCCTCTGAATGTGGTCTGAAAGATCCGATCTCAATGGGTCCTCAATGCGTCTTGAGTGTGTTCACACCTGTACTTAAAGCTGTCCACTTGTGATCGGATCACTGAGGACGCATGTTAATACCAGGTGTGAACAGGGCCTGTGTGGCTGTGATGTACTCTGGGAGCAGGTGCAGAGTGAGGGTTCTGCACAGCTCTCCGATTACTTTGGAAACAACTTGTTGGGATCATCCAAGATCACTACAAATCCTGACTCGACCCAACTTGTTATGCTAAACAGGTGTGTTGTGTGTACTATATCTGATAAGCTCATACGGACCTTTCAATCGTGTCAACTGTCCAATGTGTCCTTATACATGATAAGGACATGATATCTGACAAAAAGTTATTCCTCATTTTTCATGCGTTTTCCTACGAATATGCACATGTCAGTTTATGCTTGTTACATGCATACAGTCCTTTCCAAATAAACTTCCGTCTTCACAGGAAACATCTTGGTCAGGTTTAGGCAACAAAAATATTTAGACAGGATTAAGAAAAGATCGTGATTTTACAATAACACAGGAGGTGGCGTAACTTAACTACAGAAGTTATGTTACAAATAAATCAACGCTGACTTCTAGTTTCACACGCGGTACGAACACCAGCCTCCTGGTCGAAAGTCTGGTGTTTCTTTGACCCACCCATCCACCCCGACCTCCTCCCTAAATGGAGTTTGTTGCTTTTTTATACTTCTACCATGGTTTGTACTTCCTGGTTCACAATTACGTGGATTACATAAAAATTGATTTCATGGGATATATACGAATTACGGTGCATTACATTTCGTAGGTATAGCTACAAACGGTGTATGAGAACAGCCTGCACTTGTTCAACAGGAATGTTCAAATGACAGAAAGCTATGAGTGACGTAACCTTACCTTCTCCTGCACGAAGTCCATGATGTTTTTGAAGTCCAGGTCATCGTAGTAGTTCACTATGCCTCTTCGGATGTTCTTGTTCAGTAACTCCACCGTCTGTAAGAGAATTAGAGTGTTAATGGGATAAAAGAGTGTCATGTTACCACATTTCCAGGACAGCTGATCTGCAATCAATGTGTCAGACCGGCAGCTCTACAGAGGAAATGCTCTGATTAGTCAAGGTGACTGATCCACTGAACTGGAATATTAAAATATGACAGTTTGACAGCTCACATCTGTCAGTCACAATCTGCTGCAGTGGGGTCACATTAGGTTAATGCACTAATCCATCCGGAGGCAACAATAAATATTTGCAACTTGGAACTCCACTAAGTAGATTCATGAAGGGCTTTTTAGAGAACTAATCATTTATTTCACTTCACTCTTTGTTTGGGATACATTATTTATATTTCATTGGAGATGGGGGCTTTTTACCCCCTTCAGGCTTGTCGATGCTCCGTCATTTCTCGCTTTAAACCAACGATTATTAAGACTTGAGACTGCTCCCTTCATGAGTGTCACAGAGATTAATTTCTTTTCTTCCTCCTTTGAACGTATCAGGTTTTCAAAGTAAATCTTTAGGGACAAGGCCGCCGCCACATTTAAACCACATTACAATAAGCAGATGTATAGACTTGGAGTTAATCTACTGAGGAGTTTCCCTTTGAAACAGAAGATACTGGACCATTATTAAATAAGTCATCTTAAACAAAGTGTTCATGGAAATGAGGCGCCGAAGAGAAGAAGGCGTCTTTCTAGAAATCTACTTATACGGGAAATTAACTGAAATCTTATTCAAATGCATTGCCATATCTTTTTAATCTCAATGTAAATGTGACACCAGTAAAATAAAGATGTGACATATTAGAAGCTCGTTTTTTTTATTATATTTAAAAAAAAAAAAAAACTGCCATTAACACACTGAGATGTACAATCGTTATGTTGAAAATTTAGATTTTCTTTTGACAAAAAGGCATAAACATTAAAATGCACCACACAATATTACTGAATACTGATATTATGAAGAAAGTTATTCCAAGACAGGCGATTATTATGTCTAATGTAACAGTCATGTATATGAGATGATTGAAAGCATTAAAAAAGAGGTGTAAAGACAGACTGATACTCAAGCTTTTCCCCTCAGAGCCACATTAAGATATTCATGGATGACAAGACAACTGATAATGAATGAAATGGAATGAACATCTCTGTAGAGAACTGTCATAATCATACTCATTTGGCTCCGTAATGATGGATCACGGTCGCATGACCACATTAGCACCTCCTCACTCCTCAAGGTGTGATTTGTTTTCTTTGTAAAGCCTAATGACCCAATAAATCCATTCTTTACGGAATATACATAAAAGGTTTTCATCTGACAAATGTAATATGAGGCACTTTGATGCTTCATGCATCGTCGGTTGTAACATGATCTTCATGTAAATGAGATGAAGATAAAACCATTTAGAGAGACAAATTGCTAAATTTGGCTTTAGTTTTATTATGTTCACTACTTTTACAAATGACTTCCATAAAAAACACAAATGCAAAGACAAAACAAGAAAAAAGTTCATGATGAGTGTTTTTTCAACAGCCTGTGCTAATTTAGCTGCAGCAGGCGCATTAAAATCTGATAAAAAGTTTATGATGATGAAGGGTACAGTGGCTCTCCTACTCGTTTGGATGCAAATTTAAAGTCGGTTGGTGTTTGTGAACACACCACATTCAAAGTTGGCCCCACCTCCACAGTTCAAATAGCGTGATGGAGAGAGAGCAGCACGTCAGTGAACGGAGAGAGAGAGCGGCGTTGGTGGGAACAAAGCAGCGAATCAGAGAAATACAATATTTTTTGATTGTTTCATGGTGGTTACGATCTAAAACACAAATAATCACACAACTAACTCCGCACACCTCAGTAGAGCCCTGCGGGAAGTTGCAGAGTTGCCGGATTTTGAATTAATGCAGCCAAAAGGCAGGCTGACCTCTCCCTAGTGTGGGAGCTTCGGTCAAACTGACACACTGATAGCAGCACACAACAGCCACTGCACACAGCAGAGGAGAGACAGAGGAACAGGGGAACTCACAGCGATGTAACAAACCCGTTCTCATCCGTCAAATAAGGCCGCAAAGCATCTAAAGGGGGACTTGTGCCCATCAATGTATAGCCTAATGCTTGTGCCTTGCTTGGTATCAGAAGCCGAGGGGCGTGACAAAGCGGTGATATTTGAACACCTGAACGGGCTGCACACCCTGCGCGCTGTTATTGGCTGGGGGGTTACAACCCCACATGGGTCCTAAAGGCGGTTGGCAGACGACCAGAAGAGTCCAGACTAAAGCAAAATAAGAAGAAATGAGAAAATACAGGCAGAGTGCTGAAGGGTCTCTGTAAATACAGACACCAACACACACTTCTAGTGGGGCCGAAGTGATGATTGAGAGGGATTAGTTTTCTATCAGTCTATACATTGTTTTTTAGGAAATGGTTGCATATTATACCTATAAAGCAGTTTCATGGAGTTATGTGTGTTAGAGAATCATGATAAGAAAAAAATCATTTGATTTCACTCCTATAAAGAATCTACTAAAGGAGGTCACCTATTATAGGCACTATTTGTCTTGTGCTTACCAACAATTTTTGACGTGTACAGCAGTTGATGATAATAAAATAACATAAAGCTGCAACGATTAACTGATCAATCGTCAATTTTTTTGTATTAATCGCCTACTATTTTGATAATCAATTTGTTGAATTAATTTATTTTATAATTTATTTTTATTTAAATTAATTTAATTATTTTTTGTTTGTTTTAATTTTTAATTGATTTTAATCGGTTTGAGTCTTTTTTTTAAGACAAGAAAAAGTCAAAATTCTCTGATTCTCGCTTCTTAAATGAATATATTCTGGTTTCTTTACTCCTCTATGACAGTAAACTGAATATCTTTTGAGTTGTGGACAAAACAAGACATTTGAGGACGTCATCTTGGGCTTTGGGAAACACTGATCGACATTTATTTTCTGACATTTTATAGACCAAACAACTAATCGATTAATCAAGAAAATAATCTACAGATTAATCGACAATGAAAATAATACTTAATTGCAGCCCTAAAATAATACTGGCATTATGATTTGAGAATTTTGGCCACAAAATTTTAAGTACAGTATATTTGTATGACAGTAAGTTGGAGTCTATAACACACACTTGCTTTGCATTAAAAGTTGAATTACTCAACCCTTCCTCCCTTAAAAAATCTAAAACCGATTCTCTACCAAAAAAGCACAGAAAAATGTCCATGTTTTGATATCTTTGATGAGCGATGAGTTAGCACTGTCACTGGTGACAAAGGAAGCACCTGTGAAGAGGCAGCAGGAATTGTTTGGCTTACATTAAAAGTAGATTTACAGCAGCGGAGTTCATTGTAGTTCCAATAACGTGGCAAATGAGAGTGTTCTTCACTGGCAGCCGGTCTAGACTCCACATTCAATGTGTCAGTCATTTTAAAATGCCTAATCAATAGATATCTTCCAGTCTTTATACGTCAGGGTTATTTAGGGTTATTAGGTCACGTTAAAGTCGTTCCTTCCTGTCTTTTTTTTCCCCAAAGCATTGTTCATGATTGCAACCTGAGGAAGCAGCTGGTCTGGTCACCACCGCATATAAACAACCAATCATGCTGTGTTAGTATGCACGGGAACATTATTGGATATTATTGCAGGGAGGGAAATGAGATCAAAAACTGAAGACAGAGATAGGAAGCAAGACAATGGGAGAAACAAAGGAAGGATGCCAGAGGAGGATTAGGAGAAAAGAGATATTAGAAGACAGAGAAGAAAGAAAGATACAGAAACACAAAGACGGGTCAGAGAAGCAGAACGTTTCATCAGCGTACTGATATCATTTAAATGATAAACAGATCAGTTCTGATTATACCGTCCTTATACCATTTACTGACTAGAAATATGAGAAGATTTAAATGTGGTGTAACTGAAGTCTCCATTTAATGAAAGATATTATAGTATATCAGCTTATTAACTTGTCTAAAATTTGCCATTTGGGTTTTATAAATGAGAATCATAATGACATAAATGTACTTTTATTTACTCTAACCCACTAAATCCTGCTATTTTCTATTAAGTGTAATGTAATGTAGTTGGTCATGGTTCATTCAGTCATACTACCTTGTGTTGTTAAAAGAGACAATGGGCCTCATGCAGGAAACGAAACATGAGTGACATAAAATCAAATTTAGATTATTATATGTTTTAGAGTAATTATAATGATTGGGTTATTAAATTTGTGGGCTAAATAAATACTATTTGTCCACTAAAGCCAATTAAGACTATAAAACCCTTGGATGATATTGCGTGGGTTACATAGATGCTTCTTGAATTTCCTGTAAACGCCAGTACTGATGCTCTAGAAAATCACGTTTACTTTGTTTAAGTTGTTTTAAGTTTTATCTATCTATCCATCCATCGATCTTATCTTATTTAACTTTTTCTTCTTCTTCTTCTTCTTCCAGATTTTTTTTCTCTCCAATTCTTGGGCAAGTGCCAGAATATTTGCACACGGCACATGCCATATAATGTTTAGGGGACGTTACCTATGCTAATAATAAACAATCGGCCACACACCTCCGACGATTCATCATTCAGCACACAAGAGCAGATTTGGATTGTGGCGAACGTTCGGTGCATCTGGAGTTAACTTCTCTTATTTTTCTTTAAATTAGGAGAAAATTAAGAGGAATTTAAGAGGATGTTGCTGCATGAGGACCACTGTGTTTGGTGCATGTCAATCATACTGAGACCAACCAAGAACCAAATGAAACAATACTAATCAGATTTATTTTGATAATGATAATCAGTATGTCAGTATCCGTTTACTGCTGCACAAAGCTCTGGTTGTTATCCTGCTCCCGCACTACCTGCTGTGTGTTTCTAAATGTCAGGTTATAGATCGACACCTTGGGCGACTCACCTGGTTGCGGAACACCAGCGCCAATATTCCTCCCAGCAGCTCCAGCATCAGACACACAGCCAGGGTGTACATGAACTGTTAACAAACAGGAAATAGAAAGGAAGAGTCATTATACACTTCAAATCTTAATATGTATCCTTATCTTTTTGGAGCTACAGTTATCAACAAACTTAGATACAATGAAATCAGGCTTTTCACCAATATGTCTCTGAACAGTTTGGATGCATACCAAGTCTTTTCTGCATCCGGCAACAACTGTAGTTGTTTAGTCCTACATTTGTCGTACTGTCTGTCTTCATTTATTCACCCCCTTTTCTTTGCACCCCTGCATTTGTCATTAGCATAAAAAGGAAAGCATAATGCCCCCATGCCCCAAGTAAACTGCTGTTTAACATGAAATGATTCTTGACAGCAAAAACTACCCGTGTCCCGTCTACCGTATAAACATTAAAATGCACCAGCTGATATTATGAAGAAAGTTATTCCAAAACAGGCGATTATTATGTCTAATGTAAAAGTAATGTAAATGAGATGATTGAAAGCATTAAAAAGAGGAGAAAAGACAGACTGATACTCAAGCTTTTCTCCTCAGAGCCATATTAAGATATTCATGAATGACAAGAAAACTGTAATATAATGAACATCTCAGTAGAGAACTGTCATAATCATACCCATTTGGCTCCATAATCATGGATCACGGTCGCATGACCACATCAGCACCTCCTCACTCCTTTTTTTGAGTAAAAAGTCTAATGACCCAACTAATTAGTTCTGTGACTTCAATAACTATGAATAAAATGTTGACTTTACAGTTTAAAAGGTTTTCATCTGACAAAAACTATATGAGGCACTTTAATGCTTCATGCATTGTCAGTTGTAACATGATTTCTATGTAAATGAGATGATGATAAAAACCATTTAAAAAAAAAAGGACAAATTGCCAAATTTGGCTCTAGTTTTTTATGGTCGCTACTTTTACAAATGACTTCCAGAAAAAACACAAATGTAAAGACAAAACATGAAAAAGTTCATAATGCGTTGTTATTCAACAGACTGCACTAATTCAGCTGCAGCAGGCGCATTAATATCTGATAAAAAAAGTTTAGCAGCAACAATGATGATGATGAAGGGTTCAGTGGCTCTCCTTCTCAATTGGATGCAAATTTAAAGCAGTTTCATGCAGTTGTGCTTACCAACATTTTTTTATGTTTATAGCAGCTGATGATAAACATATAATACTGAAATTATGATTTGAGAAGTTTGGTCACAAAATTCAAACCACCCACTTTTATTCACAGATTAAACACAAATCTTGTCCCTCATAAATATTATTGTGAGCTGTAGTTCACTCATGAACCCGTCTTATTAACAGCAACAAGCTGAGTATCACTTTACACTCACACGAGGAGGAAACTGTCTCTGATAGTGCACACTTATGGTCTAAAACCTCTGCTATAATAAATGCATGTGAAACTATGGGAGCATATCAGAATGCACTGTAGAACCCACTCAAACACAATGTCACTAACATCGCAGGAAGATGCATCACCATGAGACTTTAGGTAACCAGGGGTCCGTCCCTACATGCCCTCCCCTCGAGACGCTACAACATGGTCACTTACATGATATGCAGGTGAAACATCTCATGCCCAGTCAAGTGATTTCTCACCCTCCATCTTCAACCTCTAATATACTGTTTCATTATAAGTGTTCCCAGGAAACAGCTTATCATTTTCAATCAGGTACTGCTATTAGCCAACAAGACAACAGGAAATTAACCCATTTAGTATATTTGAGTGTGGAGCATTGAAATGGTCCATAGGAATCTGCTCACAGTGGGCTACCTCCGGGTCTGAGAAGTGAAGCCAATGCTTAAGTGCCTTAAACTTGCATTATTTCTAATAGCCAGCAGGGGGCGACTCCTCTGGCTGCAAAAAGAAGTCAGATTGTATAGAAGTCTATGAGATAATCTCAATCGCTAGTTTCAAGTCTTCTTCAATACAGCATGATGTTCATTTAGTAAATTATGGTCCCATTTAGAGTCAAATAGACCATAAAGCAGGGGATGCTTTAGGGCGTGGCTACCTTGTGATTGACAGGTCGCTACCACAGCGTTGTCCAGTCTGGGTGTTGTCTGTGTTTTCGTCTTAAAACTTTAACCCTTTCACAGTGTGCTTTCAGTTCATGAAAGTTAATTATAACCTTTTTTGTCGCCTAAAAATGTCTTATTCAGCATTCGGATGTACTTAACTCTACCTTCTCGTGTCACTGACGGTTGCAAATAACCTAGATGGCGACGGCCAGAAGCCAAGATGGCACAAACCAATGGGTGACGTCACGGTGACTACGTCCACTTCTTATATACAGTCTGTGGTTCTTCATCTGCACATTATCAGCCTTTTCCCATTTACAACACTTTCACACCTTGTTTTATAGTGAAGCAACTATAACTAGTCTGAAGGACTGGCCATTAATACCAATTCACACCAGACAAGCACTGTGTTGTACTGCAGCTATAGGTTTATGTTTTTCACAGGTTCACATTGTTTCAAACAGGGCTTTATTGGAACTAAACATATTATAAATATTAACATAACTAATGCTGCTTTGTAAATTAGAAAATTAACAAGCACACATTGTTCTTAAAGTATATCATTATAAAAAAAACAAAGAATAAAGAGAACATTTACAGACAACTCCTAAGCATCCTGGCAGCCACTTTGTTTTTTAAAAAAAGATAAATTACTTTGCTCACAGCACAACACTCACCACTTTCAGTAGAGTTAGATTATCCCTCAGTGAACCCAAGACTCCAATGAGTGAAACAATGAACATGATGATTCCCAGAAGGATCAGGATTATAGCCGGGGCCAAAAACACTCCCTCCAGTGTCTTGTAGCGTTGTCGCTCCACCTCAGCATAGATGCCAATGGCCAGGATGAAGGCGCCTATTAACTGGAAACACAACGAGGAGCAGTTAGGATTAGTCATCAGCTTGAACATGATGGGAAACAAGCAGGTGTCTGAATTCATACAATTTCACACTCAGCAGACAGAAGCCAAAACTTAATGATTTCTTCACGTTGGTCCAGACTGAAATATCTCAACAATTATTAGATGGTGTGAATGATTAGAATGTTAAACTTTTCCCCAACTTTTAGTTTGGCAGCACTTTGCCACCGAATCAAACGGCCGCAGCTTGCTGAGCTCGGGAGCATCCCCCGCAGCTTTTCATAGACATTACGTTACACATTACAAGCATTCGTCTAAGTACATGACAGACACACACACACACACCCTCATTGCATTTTTGTCTCCAACATAATTCGATAATCAATTCAAGTCTGATTGTAGAATTTTTCAGTGCTGTGAAGCAGATAATTGTCTAGACTGTGTATATACACACACTTCTAACACTACGTCTTGGTGATTCTTTCTCTTTCAATCCTTCAGTTTTAGGTTTTCTGTATCCATACATTTTTTAAACAGAATTATCAAAACACTATATCAATCTTCAATAACAACAGGTAGAAACTGTCTTTCTGTCTTCTCTTCTGTGCTCAAATGGCATCACAATTTCACAAAATAATGATGGTGTCGTGGCTGTTCTGGTGTTCAAACAGCAGTGTAGCCTTCACTGATCTGTCTAATTTGGTTTTGTGCTACAGAAATAAAAGTAGTCTCAACAAGTATGGTATAGCTGCTAATGGATGCTAATTGCAGGCTTTCTTCTCAGCGCAGCCACAAGTGACTGAACATTAAGGTCTCCGTTTGATAAGCGTACTGGTTAGTTTTAATTAGCCTGGGTTGCATGGTGAGATATTCAGTATGAGTTTGCAGCTAAAAACCTGAAGAAAACCTCTAAACCGCAGCCGAGCAGCTACATACTGCCCCCGACTAACTGAAGGATCCATCACATCAACGCTCATTTACATAGAAATTTAAATTGTTAATCTGATCCTTTCTCAAAAGGTCAGTTTAATTAGATTGTAATAAACCCTTTCATTTAAGGACCACCATCTGGCAAATGTAATAATTGTTTCACACTGATGTTGTTAACACTGACAAGACAGATTGAGACAGAAGCTTGATTCTTCTGTCAAAAATAATTTGCTAACTATCCAGTCCAGTGTTTTGTGCCTCCGTTGCCCATCTTCATTAACACACATCAAAGCTGCATCTGCAATCCGCATTACATTAGCATCTGGAAGCAGCTAATTATGTAATCAGCAACAGCAACTGTCACTGCCTACTGGGGATGTTATGAGGGTGAAGAAGAAAAGCTTTAAGGGTCAGTTCACCCAAATTACAGTCCTAATATTATCTAGCCATGCAGAGTTTTGGTTGCGTCTGAAATATCTGTTGGTGAGTGAATTTTAATTTGTGGTGCTCACAGCATTGTAAACAATGACACACCAAGTCCGTATTTTTTGTATGCATTTTTTAAATCCTTCATCCAATAAAGGTTACGCACAGAAACCTTGCAGACTGAGACAGGTGCGTTTTATTATTCTATTTTTTGTGAAAATTTGCATTATAAGACAAAACTGATATAATTACGTGGGTGCAATGGGTAGCGCTAGTCCAAAACAGAGCTAATGAATCAATGACATTTGCCTATAGAGCAAAATCACTGTCTACTCTTTCGTACACCCTCTGTTTTGCAACCATCCCTGATTCTAAGCTGTTCTGCAATCACCTGCCACAATCTATCTTTAAATTCTGCATCTCTGAATTATTTTATTTCTTATTAAAGTGCTTTGTGCAGGGAGAAGATTGTTTATCATGCCGTTTTGGATGATGACGTTTGCACGAACGGTGACTTTGAGTGGTTAAACAACCCTCTTTTCCTTTTGACAGATGCGTATAAAAATGCAGAAGATCTAACCTGTTCCGAAAATGGACTAAAGTTGAGTAAGAGTCAATAATTTCAGACGAAAATTATGGACTTGGTGTGCAAAGTCCTTTACTCAGGATAATCCAAACACCTAGCTGTGAACCGCACTCAATAGAATTACTTTTTACTTAAGACAGAATAGCAAGTTTGGATGATAACTGATCACTGATGAAACAGTCCGTCCATCTGCAACACAGCAGTTAACAGTGACACGCAGTCTGCTAAAATGCAAGGACAAACTGTAAACTTTCTATTAAGTACTATGTAAAGCACATTATCAACAGGCCGTGCACTCATACACTCAAGTCTCATGATGCTTCATGGTTGAGGATAACTGTATTTCTACTCTTGATCTTAAAGGAGTTGTGAGGGCCGAAATGTTAACACAAAATTTAAAAGTTATGGTGAAGCAGGATGTTTGCAACAGCTGTTTCTTCTTCCTTTTAATGTATGCGTAGAAAATAAAAACGACATGACAGCAAAGTTAAATGACCAAGTGTGTACCTATAATGATTTGAGCTCCGGGCAAATCTAAAATTAAAAAGGCCACTTACAGATTCAATTACATGGCACATGAGCAAATGTAGGACTGTAATGTGATCAGGCAGCTGAAGCAGTAACTGGCCAAACACCAATGACCCATTTATAGTACTGTAAATTTAATTATTTTTTTTATCCTTTAGGGAGGGTCAAGAGAGTCTGAAATTTACAACATCCACCTTTCATGTACAATCACACAAGTATACAGTCACCTGGAAGCGGCTAAACACAACACTTTCTTTAAATGAAAACTAGTTTATTAGAAACTTGGGTTTTATTTTCGTTCTGGCCATAATTTGTAATGGTTATGATTGATAACACGGTATGCATGAAAGTAACTGCTGGGATCAAATAGGACCGAAGGAGCGACACAGACATGAGTGTTCAGATAGGTTGTAAACAAGCTGACAGTTTTGCAGCCGTTTGATTATCTAAACCACTTTATTTGTAGGTCAAACTGGGTAACTCAGCATGATGTTCATTTAGTAAATTATGGACCCATTTAGAGTCTAATAGACCATAAATGCTTTAGGGCGTGGCTACCTTGTGATTGACAGGTCGCTAACACAGCGGTGTCCGGGCTGGGTGTTGTCAATGTTTTTGTCTTACAACTTTAACCCTTTCACAGTGTGTTTTCAGGTCCTGAAAGTTAATTATAACATTTGTGGTCGCCTGAAAACATTAGCGTTCGGTTGTACTTAGCACCACCCTCTCGTGCCACAGCCGGTTGCAAATTACCAAGATGGCGACGGCCAAAATGCCAAACTCGAGGCTTCAAAATGGCAGTCCACACGCAAATGGGTAACGTCACAGTGTATACGTCCACTTCTTTTATACAGTCCATCATTAACACTCCACACCAGCAGTCATTCAAAACAATTAAAAAAATTCAGCCTCCATTTTTTACTGAAGCAAAGATGACTTCCAACACACGCATGCCCGCACGCACGCCCGCACGCACGCACGCACGCACGCACGCACTTCAGTAAAAAATGGAGACTGAATTTTTTAAATAAGTGGACGTATACACCGTGACGTCACCCATTAGCGAGAGAGATCTTAGCTGTGGCAGACCGTTAGATCACAGCATGTTGCTACTGCAAACACCTCATTCTTTGACATGTTTGTTGCTAATGGCTGTCTGCCTCCCCACGATTGATCTTCACAGCCTTTCCAAATTAAGACAGGCATGTCAGTGAAGAAGAGGAGAGGAGGAAGGAAGGAAGGAGGATGGAAAGAAAAGGAGTGTTTTTACATTAGTAGTCATCTGTGAGATCTGAAGATCCAAGCGCTGTTTATAATCCACCATAATGTCTTTCCCTTACATGTCCCTGCTTGCTGTCTGTTATGGTATTTTGCTGCCGGCTGGTCGCATGCCCACCCTGAACTTCAATTCAGCCAAGAGGAGAAGGGGCACTTAGAGCCATAAACAGAGCCACTTTCTAAATGTCTTTGTAAAGATGATCATGAGTGAGCTGCAGATGACTTAGTGACAATATCAAGGCATTAAGCCAAGGTTAAGTTGTATTACATAACCCATTACACTCTACTAAAACAATTTCACAGTGCTATTAGTGTGCTTGACTAACTGCATACATTGCATTGCTGAAACTCAGATAAAATCAACCAGGCTACAAGCTGCAGACAAAGGATAGAATGCACTTATACAAGGACTCACTGTAGGACTGTGACTTTGTCCTCAGAGCATCAGTGGTAAAATAGAATAATTGATATAATACTAGAAAATAGTAATCAACTAAATATACATTGGAATGGTAGACTAGAAATACAGTATGTCTCATGATTTCTTCTTTAAATTACAAAAAAAATGATGGCTTCATAAATAAATTCACAAATTGGTTTTGAGAAAGGCTTGTTTTGTTTTTTCCCGTCATATCACATCTCTCAATTCAGTTGTCGGCTGCTTTACAATTTCACGCAAACTAATTTGAACAAGAATCATCTATGATTTAAAGATACCCAAGTTTAATTCAAACATGTGTAGCCAATGTGCATCATTAACAATGAAAGTTGAGCTGACAGACAAATAACGGTAGCTCATTGACTCTAACTTTTGTCTTTTGTTGCCGACAACATGTGGAAGGATGCGAGGGAGGCTCTGAACACTGAGGATAGTGAATGACCAATCAGAGCTCATGTTACTTCTAAGTGGGTTGTTGGCAATTATCAAATTTGAATGTGGCAAATCAAATACTTTCACATTATATTGTGGGAACTGTAAAGCAGTAGAAAAACAACATATGAGGTGAAATGCTGGGTCTTTAACAGTTGTTTAGATTATGCTCAGGAGTCACATGCACATAGATGGATAGATGCCAATAATTGCCTCATTATGTGTGTGGAGAATCCTGCAAAACGGTGCTGTACGTCCCTGTGTGACTGGTGGCGACTGCGCAGCCATCGGCCACTGTTGGAGCCCAATACCACCGATGACGATTTTGTTTGTACGAGTTTCTAAAACGTCCTATCGGCATCAATTAATCAGCCAAACCGATTAATCAGTCAACCTCTACATTTAACGCCAGTAAAGGTTGCTGGTATGTCAAGGACTGAATATGTAGTGATTGCCTCACACAACAACAGCTGTTGTTTAGTTAGTAAGGCACAAAGTCCCAAATTGACCCAGAGCACAGGGTAATTACAACTGCTGATGAGTGGTCAAAAGTCAAAGACCAGCGTTACACTGTGTGCATGTGTTTTAGTGTGTATCAGTATGAGCCACTGTCAAATTAAGTGTGCTCAACTCCCACTGGGTAAATAACGGTTAAGAAAATCAGATAACCTCCTACAGCAGACTGAAGTGAAATCAAACCACAGGAAGTTGCTGAGATCACAGATGTGTCTTCAAAACACAGAAACTCCCGTTGCTACTGCATTAACATAACATAACATAACATAACATAACATAACATAACATAACATAACATAACATAACAACATCCCAGAATGACAGTAGAACATGACCTTTGAAATAATCATTTTTCAATTACTTCTTCATGCTTTGCTTTTTTAGTAGTTTGTCTACTGTAACACGCTTGATCACACAGTATAAAGCTGGATTAGATTAAGTCATTGTCCTTGTGTGACTGAGATTTTCCACTGTGAGCAGGAAATAACTCCTGTACATTGTTCCCACAACATATGCTATTTTTGCTTGGCTGTTTGCAGCCTCAGCAGCTGATTTCCAGCACATGGACATCCTGTCCTGTGTGTGAGAAACAAGTCATTCAATTAAAAAAAAGGAAGAATAAATAAAAATCTAAACGCAAGACAGTAACAGCCAATAATACTTGTACAGCTTCCTTTTTAGGTAGATTAAAAGATTAGTGGATTTATGAGAAAGCAAAGGTTGAAAACATGCCACTGAAACGTTAATGGGCGACACAAACCTCCCAATAAATCACTACCAGAGAACTTGACCACTGCTGCCCATAACGCTGCCAGCATTTGTTGTTTCCACCTATAATAACAAGAAATGTGGGAACATCATGGAGTCAATTAAAAATATGTTTTAATTACTTCCTCACACCTGTTTAATAAAACATTATGGCAGACAACTGTTGGTGCGGATTTGAAAAAAACAGCACCCATTTTAATGCTGTATGTGTGAACATTTGCTACTGTCAACGCTTCCTGGAGGATGCGTCAATATGACCCAAACTGCTCTTTATACTTGACTGTATCACGCTGAGATAAACCACATTCCTCAGAGACAGCGTGTGGTGAGAATGTCTCTTTAACATGACTGAATCAACAAGCTGTAGGAGCAAAGTAAATATAACTTGTTAATCTGTTTCACCTCCCCTATCAAGGCAGCATTCATTCTCCATAATAAACCCATTACGGACTCCCTCTGCCTCACCATCCCACTCTTTCTCCCCATGAATAAACATTTCAGAAATGTCTCACAGAGGAAACAAATACGTGATTTTCTTTCTATGGTAAGTGTTGTGTCAATCAGCCATCTGTCCTCACAAATGTGCCATGTTGTCTATGAGAGGGAGCAGCTGCGGGGTTTGGCTGTGTCGCACAAAAACCTTTATTCTTTAAAAAACGGACATAATGTGAGCCATCAGAGTGGCTTGTTTCAGTTATAACAAGACATTTGTTGAAATAGGTGTCATCACCAGAAATTATACGTCTTTAAGTTAATGCCTTTAAAAAATAAACTGATACAAGTAAATTATACTTATTAACGCATTTCACCCTTGTTTGGACAAATTGCAGCATCTTAGAACATAATAAAGCACTAAACCACAAAGATGTATAACTGTTAGGCTGCAAAGGGTCTCTAACAATCAAATTTAGACCCTCTAAAGGTATTGATATGAAGTTGCCTCTACTGCTAAGATAATGTTAGTTTTTAGTTGAGCTATTATTTACTTACTGATCCATCTAACAACTAAGTCCGTTGGACAAAGAGTGCTCTTCAGGGGACACTTCACCGCTCTACTGGAAACACTTAAAAGATGGAGTCTAAACCGCTGTGAATGTAAACCGCACACTATTCATAGTATTCAGTCACATGAATGGCACGGAGCCACGGAGGCCAAAACATCGTTCCAACATGGCAGCTGTCACTGGGCACTCCGTAGTGCTACCGCACAAGCCTGTCAAAGTTTTATCTTTTACAACCCACAAGTGTCTAGATCAGCTCTCAAAAGAGGAAAAACAAAGATATATATTAGGGCTGTCAAAGTTAGCGCGATAATAACGTGTTCAGGCAAATTCGTTTTTGTTCAGTTTTTAAGCTTGAGTGAAGATATTGGTATCATATGAAACTAGAAAACCTAAGGAATGGACCATGTCTACTAGCTTTTGGCGGGGAAAAACTGGCATGGCCATTTTCAAAGGGTTTCCTTGACCTCAAGATATGTGAATGAAAATGGGTTCTATGGGTACCCACGAGTCTCCCCTTTACAGACATGCCCACTTTATGATAATCACATGCAGTTTGGGGTAAATCATAGTCAAGTCAGCACACTGACACACTGACAGCTGTTGTTGCCTGTTGGGCTTCAGTTTAACATGTTATGGTTTGAGCATATTTTTTATGCTAGATGCAGTACCTGTGAGGGTTTCTGGACAATATTTGTCATTATTTTGTTTTGTGCATTGATTTCCATTTGCATAAAGCAAGTATATTTGCTCACTCCCATGTTGATAAGAGTATTATAGAAACACAGCCGAGGCTTGTCTTCTTTTCGGTTTGTGCATCAAATTGAACAACAACTATCTAACATTTTGGCTAGTGTTGTAAAAGCTGAGCTGTTGTTGGCGGTTGTGGTTTATCCCTCCAGGTGGGCGTTCCCATAATAACAATAATAATAAAAAATTGGACTTATATAGCGCTTTTCAGGAACTCAAAGACGCTTAACAATATAAACGGGAAGCGGTGTGAGACAAACGGCAGACAAACGACACACAGGCGCACACTCATACACACACACACAGACAAATGGGTAATGGTGGGGGACTAGGAGTAGGCGGAGGAGAAGAGATGGGTGTCGAGGCGGGACTGAAATAGTGAGAGGGATTCAGAGTGTCTGATGTCTTGTGGGAGGGACTTCCAGAGCCTGGGAGCTGCCCTGGAGAATGCTCTCCAGCTCTCCAGCCCATAGGGCCGTGACGTCACGTGAAAACAATGAATACATTAGACCGGCAATACATCATCCAGATTTGGCTCGCATGACCACGCCCCCTTTTGGAGGAAAACAATCCCGTGTCCCTCATAGACGGTTACAGCGTAAACAGAAGAACATGTCTCAAAAGTTCTACTTTAAACAAACCGGTAATAGTAATAACACTATGCTGAAGAGTTGCTGTGTAGTTGGTTTCACCAACAATAAATCCAAAAACGTTGATCTCTGATTTTGTTCCCCCGCCGTGTCCTAAAAAAGATATAATAGTGGGACTTTATGGATCCAAGCTATAGACCAGACCAGCGTCGCGTCAACGCCGACGCTGTGCTCCCGTTTGGGGAAAATAAACTCTGTCACAGGAGAGAAAATGACATAAAACTGTTGTGTAGTAGATTAACCGAGGCTTTCACATTGAGATTTGAGGCACATACGATACATGAATATTCACTGTCAGTGTTGTAAATCACTAAATGATGCCGGTGACAGTGACTAGCATGGCTAGCTAACATTAGCTTGAGTGTGAGGTTGCTGCAGTAATAGAGTCAATACATTAACGTTATAGCAGCATCAGACCTTCGTCTCCAACTAAATCTCAGCCTATAGATCAAACAGTTGTCTCAACGTGTTGTTGGTTATTTACAGACAACACATAGCCTAATATGATTCAATCAAAAATGTATATAAGTCCGGATAAGCAATATCTGGCCACTGTGTGGGACGGGAGAAGACTGAAGGGACGTTGCAGCGATCAACCTTCATTTATTAAAGTGTCAGTAGACAGTATATTTTTGGCATCATTGGGCAAATATTCCATAATAACCTTTCAGCATATTGTAATTCAAGTGTTCTGAGAGAAAACTAGACTTCTGCACCTCCTCATGGCTCTGTTTTTGAGCTAACGGCTGTTAGCCGCTGAGCTAACGGATGTTAGCCGCCGAGCTAACGCGCTCTGCTTGTGTAAACATAGCGGCGGTGGATGAGAGACAGCGGACAGAGCAGATTGAAAAGTTGCTTTCCTTCATGTTTAACCGTTTCATCGTGTTTATGCTTGTTGAACAGGTGTAATAACGTATCTTGGCTTTACACTTGCAAAGTTTTATTGCACTTACAGCAACGAGCATAGCGTCAACTCGTCTCTCCACCGCGACCTCTCTGATCAGCTGTTCCGTGAATGCGCTGCGTGTGTGTTGATGTGTGTGGAGCTCCGACACAGAAGCTTGCAATTGGTTCAATTTCCGCGAGGGCAGACCAGATTTTACTGCGCATGTGTTGAACACCAAGAGGCTGCAGCTTCAGCCCCGGAGCCGGTATGTACGTAGTACCTATTACGCCGTGATATCACGATTCAGTTTTTCATCTCGACGATGCATATCGTCACGTTTTTATTTCACGATATTTCGTCACACCCCTACCAATCACAGGTCATTTCATTGAGAGAGCGTTCCTATCGGCTGTGCTCCGGTCATGTGACCGGAACTTGGCATTCCTTCACCAGATTTCACAATGGCGGCGGCATCACAAACTTTCTCATTTTACAGCTAAACAGTACACTACAAGATGGTTCTGAAAACATTTGAGGCAAGAAATAGGCATTAACGTAACATGATATTGATTCATATTTGATCAGCGCTGCCTAGTTTGACCGTTTGGTCGGAGTTCGCGAGTGATTAACAGCCGGCTCTCATAGACAGCAGATGGACAGCGGACCTCAGATCAGCTTTTACTGCTCGTTTTCCTCCGGTATGTGAAATCTTGCAGATGCTGTTTAGAGCACCGGAGGACACCAGAGGAACATGATTTTTTTCAGGTTACCTGTTTCATGTACTACTGTCACGATATAGCGACCGTTTTATAAAAATAACTTTTTTTAATCATATTTGCTCCAATCTCGTCTACTTCAGCTTTAAGGTATCGTAAACACTCAGGTTGAGGCAAGGTCGCAAAATAATTATTGGACATGGACATGACTGACAAACAATCGTTTGTATATCAGAGATGAATGCGTACGAACTTTGTCAAAATTACAGTTCAAACATACGTCAAATTGCATTGATATATATGGAATCTTCAGTTTTCTATCCCCTAAAAGGGGGGCGCGGCATTGACTTTTTTCGGTATGAGCTATGAAGTCTGATTTGTTAATGTTCCATCTCTTTAAAAAATAAAAGAGAACCAGAAGAAAATAGCTGCAAACTTTACTGAATATGCCTGAAAACGTGATGCTATACCATGCAGTTATGTTACTTGGTATGATATCTGAACAATATAGACCTACAATTACTGGACCAACTCTGTCATTTAGAGCAATTTAATGCTTTTTCACTTCTCTTACATAATGTACTGAAATCTTTTGTTGCTGATCTGTCATCTAGTGGCCCACACACACATGACTCATGTCTGACCACAGCAGGACAGGACAAAAAAATATAGCCTATACTGTTCCTCTTTCTTTTTCTCTTTATCTGCTCTCTGTTGTGTTTAACCAGTAACATTATGATTCAGGTAAGAGCAGGGTAAAGGTGCACAGAGGAAGGTGTGGCCACATAGCAGACAGACAAAGTGTCAAAGGTAGAGCCTGCAGAATAACATTATACTCCACAGGTAACAACACACCTGTCGCTTCTAAACTACACATCAATACTGAACTCTGCAATCTGAAAACACAGGATAAAATGAGGATAATGTTCTCGCAATAACCTATTCATACTTCTTTCTATGGAGCATTACAGCACACACACACACACACACACACACTGTCCGTCTGTCTGTCTGTCTGCCTCCTCGAGCCTGGATATATCTGTTAAAAACACACTTTAACACGCGGTTCTGGTTACTCACCCACCAGATGATGCCATAAGCGAACAGGAGGAACTTGAGGAAGATGTAGGAGCAGCGGTGACAGTATCGTGTCTCGTCGTTGTAGGACATCGTGTCAGACTAAAGACTTCAGACTGAGGACAGTTTGACTACAGCGGCTCTCTCTGTGAGCTGTTGACACACTAACACACTTCCTGGTTGTCATCGTCACCACACCTGGGAGCGCACGCTGCTGGAGGGCTGATGGATGGATGGGGCGTTCACGGGCTGTGGGAAACTGATGATTACAGACAGAGAGGGAGTTTTACCATCTAGACATATACAGTATATACCAGGGGTCTGCAACCAGCCCCTCTCCAGTGGCTCCCTGTGGATTTTTAAAAATATTAGTGGAAATGAATAACTGTCTTTTGTTTAAATTTTCATTTTATTTATCATTGTTGTAGGTCTATGGTACGACTATTGGTACGAGTATTAGGGCCACATTGAGGGAAAAAAAGTTGTAATATTACGAGAAGAAAGTCATAACTTTACGGAAAAAAAAGTCATAATATAACGAGAATAAAGTCATAACTTTACAAGAAAAAAGTTGTAATATTACGAGAATAAAGTCATAGGTTTACGAGAATAAAGTCGTAATATTATGAGAATAAAGTCATAATATTATAAAGTAGTAATTTTACGTGTTACTTTCTTTTTTCTCGTAAAGTTATGACTTTATTCTCGTAAAGTTATGACTTTTTTTCTCGTAAAGTTATGACTTTATTCTCGTAATATTACGACTTTTTTCTCGTAAAGTTATGACTTTTTTTTCTCTTAAAGTTATGACTTTTTTTCTTGTAAAGTTATGACTTTTTTCTCGTAACATCACGATTTTTTTCTCTCGTAAAGTTATGACTTTAGTCTCGTAATATTACGACTTTTTTTCTCGTAAAGTTATGACTTTATTCTCGTAATATTACAACTTTTTTTCTCATAAAGTTATGACTTTAGTCTCGTAATATTACGACTTTTTTTCTCGTAAAGTTATGACTTTATTCTCGTAACATACAGCTTAAGATGTCTAATATTGTTTGCAATATTAGACAGATATCGTTTTTAATACATATCGTACAGTTCATGCACACAATATCATATTAGATATGAATATCAATAACATTACATTAAAGCTGAAGTAGGCAAGACTGGAGCAAATATGATTAAAAAAGTTATTTTTATAAAACGGTCGCTATATCGTGACAGTAGTACATGAAACAGATAACCTGGAAAAAAAAACATGTGCCTCTGTGTCCACCAGTGCTCCTAAAGGCATCTGCAAGATTTCAAAAACGGGGGAAAACAACCAATCAGAGCCGAGCTGGGATCTGCTGCCCAGCAACCGTCTATGAGAGCCGGCTGTCAATCACTCGCGAACTTCAACCAAACAGTCAAACTAGGCAGCGCTGATCAAATATGAATCAATATTCTGTTACTGTAATGTCTATTTCTGGCCTCAAATGTTTTCAGAATCATCTTGTAGTGTACTGTTTAGCTGTAAAATGAGAAAGTTTGTGACCCAGCAGCCATGTTGAAATCTCTTAGGGAATACCCAGCACCACTCACATGACCGGAGCACAGCCAATAGGAACGCTCTCTCTCTGAAATGACCTGTGATTGGTCAAAGTCTCCCGTCACCGGCTAGATTTTTTAAAGCCTGAAAACAGAGCCAAGAGGAGGTGCAGAAGTGTAGTTATCTCTCAGAACACTTGAATTACAATATGCTGAAAGATTATTATAGAATTTTTGCCCAATGATGCCAAAAATATACTGCCTACTGCCGCTTTTACTTATATCGATTAGCTAACAATAACGAACGTTAGCTAGCTCTCGTCTGATGTTTTGTAAAGATGTAGCTAACATGAACTTGAACAGTTGATAATGTGAAAAATGCTTAAAGGAAAATGTGATATGATAGTACTCATTTTTAATAATTACCTAATAATTGATTGAATCCCTCCATATTGAAGGACAGACCGGTGATCCATGAACCGGAAGTAGTGATGTTAACGTATTTAACAGTTTTTCACCAAAATCTTTGGGAAAAGAAAAAAAAATCGTAGATCATAAACCCTTGAATATAAAACGACTCATTGAAACCGGTTGAGAAATGTAGAAGTTATAGTGCTTTTTATCCAGAGAAACGACAGCTCCCCCGTTCACTTGTATAGGGTTACAGACCAGCCTTGCAAGGTCCAATATGGCGCCTACGTTGACGTGCGACCCAGGAGTCAATGTGGCTTCTATGTATATAAGTCTATGAGTTTACCCTGTTAAAACTTTTATAGGCTATGTTCATTTAGTTTTTCGAATGATTGATTGGTTGGATGAAATTCAATTGTTTTTGATCGCTGAACAACAACATTGATCTGAATGCCTCAGGGGCATATCCAGGAATTACAGGCTCTCTTTTCCTTTATTAAAAAAAAAATAAAGTCTCACTGAGATTCGGTTATAAGCCTCTTTTTGAAAGATTTGGCCAATAAGACAGCATAAAAACAGTGCAACAACATAATGTAACACTGAATTTCCCTCCTTTACAGCTAGATTACATGTGGATTCAGGAACTTGTCAAAAAGTGATAAATGATAAGCATGCTTTATTTATTTAAAAAGTTTTTAAAAAAAGTTTGTCTTGTGGTTATAAATGTGTATTTGTCTTTATACAAACAAAATACCAACTGACTTGTGTTGCCAATGAATATATATGTGAGATGCTGATACATTAATTTTAAAATGCATGAGCCTCAGATTAAGTGTGTAATCGTGGCAGAAACATGAAAGGCATACACAATTGTATCTCTGCTTTATTAAGCAAGGTCTTTATAGCTTTCTTTGGTCTTATATAGCAACTAAGCAGCACATTATGGATTACACAGTAACAAACGTGTAACTTTGCCCCCTAGTGGTGAAGTACAGCAGAGAAACCATACAGGGTGTCAGGACTGGATCACCTCCAGGACACGGCCCTTGAATCCTTGAGAGAACTTGCCAAAATCTGGACTTTCGTAGCCTCTGAAGAAGAACTTCTGAATTTACTACCACTGCTTTTGTTCGAGGTCTCAATGCAGCGCCTTTGTTAAAGCCTTATTGATCACCACACACAGCTTAGAAATGTAAAGCTGATCCTCTTTAACTGTTAAATCAATTAAAGACTCAAAATCACACATGCAAACTAACTTTTATTGTCTACACATCACCATAAAAATGTGTTTTTGAGAATATTTGAAATGATAGGACTGCCCTCCAGCTAAAAGTGTGAACCACTTAATGAGTATACAGCTGTGGACCACATGGCCAACCATCGCCCTTAGTGTTTGCAGTGCGTCAGGCACCATTGGCAAGTCGACCCTTATCAGCAGCCGTTCAGCCGATAAAGTGTGTTGATTCGGTAAGTGGGAGCTGTCTGAGAGGCTGGTTAGTTTGGTTATTCCTTATTTCGTATTTCCTTATTCACCTCCACCTTTCCTTGTCTTCTTCTACAAGTAAAAGAGCTTTGGCTGACGACACCAGCGCAAAGTAAAGCAAACCTGATCAGTTTCAGGTTTTATCAGAGATATTCTTAATTCGTATTCATGAGAATATCACAATACAGTTTAATCAGATTGAATTTGGCACAAAAATGTCTGCTTTTGTTTTTCTTTCAGTGATGTTTTTCATGGACAAGGAACACAGACTGCTGACTATAGTATGTGCAAAATGTTCATGCATGTCAGTGGTAAGATGTTTGAAATGTGCTCAGGTGCAACATTTAACAGAAGATGTGAGGAAGTGTTAGTCGATGCAGCCGTCTGTCTTTGTTTGTGCTAGTTCAGGGTAGACAGGACGTCTTTCAGTCCTTCCTCATTGGTGTTAGGACCTGGACAGTCACCACTTAGGCTTAGATTCACTCAGGAGACCACACATGTTATGTACACTTACACCAGCTTGCTAGAAACTTTTCATTCCCCTGCCTGTACCCTTCAACGTGCCCTTCGCCAGGCCCTGCTGGCCAATAAGGACTTGTGGGCATGTGAAACTACACACATGCAGTGCGTACTGTACACACACACGACAGAGAAAAGACAGAAGTCAGCAGGCTCTACCTCTATCTGTTCTTTGAACACATAGAGTATTTCCCCCGAGAGCGAGGGAGAGTCACACAGAGCAGGAGAGAGCAGAGACACAAATGTGAGGACAATAACAGACAACAAAGGGGTACTTACTGTCGGTGAGAATAAAAGCAACAATGAGCAAGAAAATATATAATAATAACTTACTGTTATTACTTTTCTCGTGCTTTGTGTTGCTTTTATTCTCACCTCTCACCTCTCTGTCTTAGTAGAAGCCATTAGACATTGAAAGCACAACGCTAGTATCACAGACCTGCGTTGTAGAGAAACACAAATAAAGTTACTGCAATGACCAAACTTTGCAGAAATGTGAACATTGTAAAAGTACAGCAAGTGTACATATGAGTGTCCTTAGTGCAGCACCTTATGGTGATAAGTGGCCGAGTTTTAAAAAGTACATATTGACACTGTATATCTCTTTTTAAACACACGTGCATTGATGCAGTGCATGTGTTTGAAGAAATACTAGAACAATGGCAATACTTTGACCAAGTCCCCTGTGTGTATTATGCCCTTTTGCATGCACTCAAATCATAATACTTCGATTTATATTTTCCTATATATTTTTTTAAACCAGCAGCACATAAACACTGACTCATACAATCTTTGGGGAGACATTTCAGTGTTTTGTCATATTTCAGATGCCACAGCTTTAACTAGAAGCAGTGGTGGAATGTAAGTACTATTTTCAGGTACTTGTACTTTACTTGAGTATTTCCATTTTCTGCTTCTTTATACTTCTACTTCACTACATTTCAGAGGGAAGTAATGTACTTTTTATTCCACTACATTTATTTTTACTACTTACCTTGCAGATTCAGATTAATAATAAAAAGATATATTAAACAAATAAGTTAGGATGTATTAAAATAATTGTTTATTGATATTGGGAGGAAGTTCACAAACTTCCATGCAGCATATTAAGTAATTAAAATCAGCCCCACCTTTACCAGGTGCAACATTAAAGTGATGAACACATTAATGCATCAATAATTATAACACAGTAATATGTATTATTCTGATACAGGGCCATTCTATTTGATGAGTATAGGTTTTACTTTTGGTACTGTAAGTATATTTTGATGCTGAGGCTTTTGTACTTTTCCGTAAGTGAAATTTGGAATCCATGACTTTTGCTTGTAACAGAGTATTTCTACACTACTGTATTGTAACTTTTAGTTAGAAGATCTGAGTACTTATTCCACCACTGACTAGAAGTATACAGCAGTTTTTTCTAAATGTGTGACAGCCAATAAATGCAAACACAGAGCTGTACTTTGCAGGCACTTCGGCATTGATTATCAGCCCCATTTTCAACTCTGTATCTCCCTCAGTTCATCTCAGAGAGAGATTATTAAATGTGTGTGATCTGGGTAATTTTTTCAAACCATGTCTTTATGTAGCTCTCTCCATTTCCCATCCAAGCTGTCAGCCTCCTGCTGATTTGGTCTCTGTTTCAATCTACTCATCACTCTCTTGTTTTATATGAAGTGGTGAACATTCCTTCCAATTAATCCTCCTCTTTCTTTTTCAGTATTTAATTTTTTATTTTATTTTCTCACATGCAACAGATCCAGAAAATCAGAGTGCATACCAGAGCTGTTAATTTTCATTCATATCCCTCTCTCTCTCTCTCTCTCTCTCTCTCTCTATTTCTCTCTCTCTCTCTCTCTCTCTCTCTCTCTCTCTCTCTCTCTGTAGATGGAGTTGGCGCAGCTCCACGCGCACAGTCTCGTGCCTGCCTGTCAGTGCGTCTCTCAGTCACTCTCAGCAGTTTGTACTGTAATCAGCTAGTTACACATTCCTGCAGAGAGAGAAAGAGTGTGTGCATGTGTGTGTGTCAGAGAGAGAGAGAGAGAGACAGAGAGAGAGAGAGTAAAGATGTCCTGATGGATTATTGGATGCACCTGGTTGTCCATTACGCAGAAGGAGTCTAATTTACGGACATTATGGATTGGTCAAATTGATGTTAAAACTGACAGCTCAACAGCGAGAGGTAAGCCAGATGAAAGTGATAAACTGACAGATATTTTGTCTTATTTCTGTACAGAACATCTTGCAATGCATGAATTCATCACTTGTGCTGGAGGCTGTTGCGCACTGCAGCCAGAAAGCAATCATTGTGTGTGTGTACCCAATGCAAAATGATGCATGTTGGCTGATGAATGTATTTGTATTAGAGACAGTTATTATATTTTCAATCAAATGTGGGCTGAAAAAAAGTGAATTTTTATTTTTTTTGTTAATTAAAACAAACTACCATGTCCTACTGTGAGATTAGGCTATCAGTAGATGTGGAAGTGGCCATAACAGTGATATGATGTATGATTATTAACTAAAGGCGACTCTCAGTGAGCCAAATGCTCTCAAGGTGTAATTTAATACTTTTCTCAAAATCTGAAATGCATGTGTTTCAGTGTTCAACAACTTTAAAATATAATCAAATATCTGCTAACCAAATTGAACACACAGCAAGGCTTTTACAACAGCTTATAGCAAATTCCTAGTGTATACCTCTTACACCTGGCAATAAACTCCATTCTGATTCTGATTCTGATTCTGATTCTTCTGATTCTGATTCTGATTCTGATTGTTCTGATTCTTGTTGAGATTCTGATTCTGATTCTGATTGTTCTGATTCTGATTCTGATTATATGAACTGCATGAGATTTATATTTTGGGTGACTCAATAGCCTTTAAGAAGGACATGGAAGATGGAAGATCACAGGAGGTTAAATGCCTCATTACGCATGACGCGCATATATGAGGTTTATATCACCAGGTGAACAGGGAGAAGAATATGGACGTCCAGGGTGATATTCAGCACAATGAAAGAGACATGGAGGGAACTTCACTGCCGTTTTCAGTGACCACCAACTGGCTGGAGGACGGAGGCAACGAGACGATTGGGAATCAGTTCCAGCAGCCGGACTGGCAGGTGAGAGATGTTACTAATTGATGTTACTGGTTGATTTTATGATGTTACTGGTTGATTTTATGATGTTACTGGTTGATGTTACTGGTTGATGTTCCTGGTTGATGTTCCCGGTTGATGTTACTGGTTGATGTTCCTGGTTGATGTTCCTGGTTGATGTTACTGGATGATGTTACTGGTTGATGTGACTGGTTGATATTACTGGTTGATGTTACTGGATGATGTTCCTGGTTGATGTTACTGGTTGATGTTACTGGTTTACTGGTTGATGTTACTGGTTTACTGGTTGATGTTACTGGTTGATGTTACTGGTTTACTGGTTGATGTTACTGGTTTACTGGTTGATGTTCCTGGTTGATGTTCCTGGTTGATGTTACTGGTTGATGTTCCTGGTTGATGTTACTGGTTGATGTCACTGGTTGATGTTACTGGTTGATGTTACTGGTTGATGTGACTGGTTGATGTTACTGGTTGATGTTACTGGTTGATGTTACTGGATGATGTTCCTGGTTGATGTTACTGGTTGATGTTTCTGGTTTACTGGTTGA
>CAKAKR010066209.1:0-63858 GCA_916700685.1 Adelosebastes latens
TTGATAATCAATTGGTTTAAGTAATTTTTTAAGAAAAAAAAAAGAAAAAAATTCTCTGATTCCAGCTTCTTAAATGTGAATATTTTCTGGTTTCTTTACTCCTCTATGACAGTAAACTGAATATTTTTGAGTTATGGACAAAACAAGACATTTGAGGACGTCATCTTGGGCTTTGGGAAACACTGATCAGTATTTTTTATCATTTTCTGACATTTTATAGACCACAATATACCACAATATAGTAAGCAACTAAGCAACTAATCAATTAATCGAGAAAATAATCGTAAGATTAATTGACAATGAAAATAATAATTAATTGCAGCCCAAGTTGAGTTGGAAATACAAGAAGACCCAGATTTAGTGAGTTGAGTTTGGTTTGGTTTGGTTGTGATTTTTGGTATAAATGCTTATTTCACAAGATCTATGCCAGTCTAAAGTTGACAAAGTTTAGATTTAATTATAGTTAACAATACTACGAATCTGTACAAACATTTAGTTCCAGCTTTTGGTACTACATTTTTTTCAATACTTAGTGCTACTGATGCATTTTGGTTGAAAAGAAAAAGTTATTGAAGTTTGATAACTAGCCCTAAATAGTACTCTGTAATACCTACGAGTAAAACAATGCAAAAACCAGGTCGTGTGTAATTAGTTTGAGAGGTCTTAATTAAGTCTTGTAGTGTGCGTCGACCCTTTGAGACCACATTAACAACTCTCCCTGCTGTTTGTACAGAGCTGCTCTAAATTAGTTAATTTGCTTACACTGTTATCTGTACTCTCAGCCCCTTACTACCATCCCCCAAGCACATTGCTTACTGGCTGTGCTGTTGTGCGTACACATACACACATTATACAGTGTTTGTTATTTTGTGTGTATTTCTATTGTTGACAGTAGTTCTAGTATTAAACCCTCACCCAGCCCTTCATACTGTCACTACTTAAACCTGCACCCCCAGCTGGTAGACTAAGCAGGATTACTCGAGGCTTTCACTCACACACGCATTTTCACATCCATGTGTATAGTCTGGTATCCACAGCATATGCGCAGACACACACACACCCTCCCCAGTCTCTCTGTGTCTAATTGATGTGTGGATTATTTTGTCTCCTCTCACTCCACACATCTGTTTCATGGCTTCAATTCATCTGAGCTACACGACACTGGAGACTAAACTATGCATTTACTGTTTGGCACTTATTAAAATGTATATAATCTGAAGTTAGCTATGTAAATACTGGAGGAATGGAGGCCTTCTTATCAGGAGTTCTGAAATGTGTCCGCTGTGTTAACTGGAGCAGCACTGCAAAGCAAATCACATGCTGATCATCTGAAAGCATTTCTAAAAAAAATGTGCACTGTGTGGTTGAAAACCATAATACCGTATTTCCCCTCCTTCTCAGTACATCGAGGAAAAAAAAATGTTACACCCTACTTTTTCCATGAAAGTTGAAACATACTGCAGTCACAAAAAAGAAAAATCATTCTATAGTAACACAATAATGAAGCAGCCCCTCAATTATAGAAGGTTTCTTTTTAACTGAAGCACATCCACTTGGCTCTGTTTGATTTGGCCCAGTCTAACTTGGTTTGGCATGGAATGACTGGGTGTAGTGAAAGCGTATTAGCGCTGGTAGTGACAGACAGTAAAACCTCAGGGACAGCCCAGCATTAATCTGGGAGAGGAGGAAGGGTGTGTGTGTCTGTGGATGTGTATGTTTGTCAGTTGTCAGCAGGAGATAGTACAGCAGTCCAAGAGATAACTACGGCCCTGTTCAGACATACTATAGTATTTTATCTCTAGATATACAGTGCGTTCTGATTCTGTCTACATTCAACAGAAAGTGTCAACAAAATACAAATTTAGCCAATGCAGAGAAGGACAATTAAGGATGATGTGGGTTCATAGCACTTATCAGTTGGATTTAATCATGATTGTCAGGAGGATGAGTGACCCATCAGCCAATTACATGTCTCGCCGTGGCTTAGGTTTAGAGCTGAAACGATTAGTCTTTTAATCAGTAAGTTTATTGCCAGAAAATGAATCAGCAACTTGTTTTGATAATTGATCATTTAAGTACATTTTTATGCAAAAAAGATGGTCTCTCTCCAATATGATGATTTGTTACTTTTCCCTGTGTAGCTTTGGACTGTTGGTTGGAGAAAACTAAACATTTGAGGACATGATTTGAAAACTGGGAAAGACTTTTTTTACAGTTTTCTAATGATTAAGCAAGAAAATAACTAGCAGATTAAACGATAGTGAAAATAATCATTGGTCCCTACTTACGCCGAAATTCACACCAGGCAGCAGTGAGGTGCGGCTCGCTGCAATAATACAATTTTTCTGCAGCCAGGAGGCATATTCATGTATCAAGCAGGAAGAAATTCTTTGTAACATAGGTCAACATGTCACAGAAGTCACAGGATCTGTTTACTGACAGGCCGTGGGTCCTCGCTGGCCGTACTTCGCCGCCACAAGTTTAACTTTTCCCAACTTTTGTTTGGTCACATTTCGTCGCAGAATCAAAAGGCCGCAGCTCGCTGAGCTCGAGAGCGGCCTCTCAGCTTTTCATAGACATTGCATGGCAGCTCGCCGCAGGCCGTACTTCGCCGCTGCCCTGGTGTGAATTCAGCGTTAGGGTTCCCCAGACCCAGCATGAACAGAAATAGAGCTGAAACGATTAGTCAGTTTATTGCTTTGTTGATTGACAGAAAATGAATCAACCAGTTTGATGATTGATTATTCATTCAAACAATTTTTCAAGCAAAAATTTCAAACAGTGTCTGGATCCAGCTTTTCAAATGTGAACATTTGCTGTGTTACTCTATTTTTATATTAAATAACATTGTAAACTGAACAACTTTTGAGTTTTGGACTGTTGGTCGGAGAAAACAAGACATTTGAAGACGCCATCTTTGGCTTGAGGAAAATGTGTTGAGCATTTTTCCCCTTTTTTTGGTAGCAGCCCTAAAGAGAAATTAAAACCTACCCCACTTTTCCAATATTCATTTTGAATTTGAAAAAATAGAGGGAAACAAGTACAAAACTTTCATTTTAAACAGTTCTGACAAACTATAAAAAGGAGTTTTCTAACTTTCTACTGATTTTTCTTTTTAAATAGAAAATTAATATTACACAGATTATGGTCTTATAAGGTGCACTCAGCCTTATGACACTTGTCGCTATGTGACGGGTGTGGCGTGCTACAAACAAAGTTGAGCTAGTCTCAACTTTTTTCAGCGCTCCAATGTAGCAGTGAAGCACCAACCAATCATATTTATTTATATTACCATTAGCCAGTTCCCAGTGCTATTTAACGACAAAACTACATCAACGAAAGCTTGAGCAACACCTTAACGGCGACTCTGTGACAATGTAGCTGGCCCACTTGGCCGTTTTGTTGCTTTCGTCGCTGGTAGTGTGAACACAGCTTTAAGCTTCTCAACTGCTTCATATGATGGATTCAAATGTGTTAGAGCAGTCCTTATCATGAGTAAAATATGTCAATCTTGACATAAGCAGAAAGTAAATGTCCTCTCACCAAATGTTAATTTTGTCTCCTCTATGGAACTAGTTAGATGAAGAGTCCTGCCTCTATGATGGTACTAGTGTAGCTTACTTATGTTGCATGCAGATTACCAGTCCAACTACTGGTATGCTCGCCACGGTTAGTCAGTTGTTGATTGCACTAGCCACTGTGGTCGTTATTCTAAAGTTTCACCCTTGATTTTGCCCCCATGGGCTTCTAAATGAATGTTAAAATATACAGACTTGAACTAGTTTAAATTAAGCCAAGGAAAGGCCAGAGGAAAATGACTTAGAGCCTGTTTAAACATGGATCCAATTAAAGCGGGAACTGCCCATGGGATCTCTTTATTCCTTATCGCCTGTGTACATGAACTTCAGGAAACCTGCTCATCAGCAAATACATGAAGCACTGAGCAGCATGGTAAAAGCAGGCGGGTGTGATCCTTGTGTCTGTGCATGTGTTTGCATGCTCATTGATGTGTGGGCGTGTGTCTGTGCATGGGCTTGTTTGTTGTCTGGTGTAGGTGTGAGCACATGATGCAAGGTGCTTGACTGCCGCTTTATGTACTGTATATGTTTGTATTTATGTTTAAGAGGATTTGTTTGTGAAGGTATATTTATCAGTGTGAGCTTAAAGTTCTTAAGACAGCTGTGGCTGTATCCAGTGTAGCATGACTCACTAGTCTGTTGACATAGTTCAGAATTACATGCAGATGAAGTAATGGTGCGAGACATAACTAATCACTGATAATAACGGCGGCACCAGAGAGATAGACGACAGCAGATAAGGTAGATGATAAGGGGAGTTCAGGTGAAAGGTTGTGGAAAAGTTGTGAAGAATAATAAGAGAAGAGGGAGAAACATGAAGGAATAATGAGGAACAAGAAGCGGATAAAGGAGGAGAGATTGGGGGATGATGGGGGAAGAAAATGAGCAGCAGAGAAACCCTATATGAGCGAGAAGGGCAGTCCGGCTCCCCGCCTCCAGTCGGGTTCAGACGGGTTGTTTAGTTTGGCCTGCGCAGAACAACTGGAACAATATTCAGGCTTGGAGATGGATGGAGAGAGGGTTAATCTCAGTTCACCTGAAAAAAATATCAGAACTTTCCGTCATGAGAGACTTTTGGCATCGCACTGCGTGATTTGCAGTGTACTTCCGAGAGCTGTTTTTGCTCTCAAGCGTTTGTGAGATGTGTTTTTAGTTATGTCTAATGATTTAAGTGATGGAGGAGTGATAGACAGTTTTATGGACACATCTTTAAAGTAGAGTAGCCGGACCAGAAACACGGTTTCCTGTCAAAATTGTGTCCTTGGAGCTCAACAGAATGATCAGTGAGACTGTGTAACTTCTATTTGACTCTACTTTGACTCTTTGTACACTGACGTCTGTGCATGAACTCCTATCCTGTCTAAAGTGAGGGATACAGTAGATTTTTGCCCTAGTCTGCTGACTTTATGAGCGGGCCTCGAGCGTAATGAGGCTGGTTGCTTTCCAAGTCCAGCAGTGTTTATTTATAGGGCAGGAAAGGCTATTTGTGTCAGGAGGAAGTGTTGCATGAGGGCTATTTTTTACTGGAGGTTTTCTTGCACCCATAAATGTCCTATGCCGGACTTCTGCATCAATTCATCAGCTTTAAAATAAGTACATTCAATGAAAAGAGCTGTGTGTCATAATTGTATGTAAAGAGTTCTAGTGGTAAGATCACATACATGTAGTAGGCTTGTGTCTTTGTCGCAGCCTATAATACTCTAAGCAAAAAACATAGTATATACTTATATTGTCACAATTCAATTCTTAGAGTCATGGTGGCCTCGTAGTATTCCCGTAACTACACAAGTTGTTTATGAGGGGAGCACAAGAAAAGCAGTTAAATAAGAGGTAATAAGAGAGGTCAAAGGGAAA
This sequence comes from Adelosebastes latens, assembly GCA_916700685.1. Classification (NCBI taxonomy): domain Eukaryota; kingdom Metazoa; phylum Chordata; class Actinopteri; order Perciformes; family Sebastidae; genus Adelosebastes; species Adelosebastes latens. The sequence goes on from CAKAKR010066209.1 coordinate 5,433, forward strand.
CGTCGACTAATGAGAGTTTTTCAAGCTCCGACACTAAAGTGAAGAGAGGGTAAAGGGGGGCTGATGGATGACATGACAATTTAGTTTTCCTTTCTGTTAAGTCTTAATGTTGATGCCCGGTCATCAGTGGAAACTTTTAAAACAAGATCACATCATATGTTTAGTTTATCAGTCAGAAAATAAATACAATGGTACTCCAATGCAGTTTTACCACCTTAGGCCAGAACAAGCTTATTCTTCGAAATACTCTAAGTGTGAAGCATAAACACAGAGCTTATTTAGCATTTATAGCACTTTCATCTGAGAGTCTCCACTACACCGCATTTAGCATTTACGTAAATGGAGGAAAGCTAAAAATAACTGAAATAAGGACTAAAATGATGTACAATCATAACATTTCCTTTTTGGCAAACATATTTTGCCAGTTGAAAATGAATCACATTTTCCTTCTGTATTGTCCATACTATGATGAGTTACGAACTTCTATTTTAAGCGAAATGTGTGTTCAAAATCCAGAAATGTTTTAGTGCTTGGATGATGACAAAATGGAATGGCTATTTAATTTTAATACTTATAAGTTGGCAACCTTTGTTTCTCAAGCTTGGAAAAAACATCAGGATGGTTTATTTGTCTCGTAGTATTTGTAATTTATACTGCTACTCTGGTTTCTGCCTTTTATCTTTTCTTTATTTTCTAAATAATGGTGTCTTGTAAGCCCGTTTGGGCTGGACATATTATTTATGCATGACACAATAATAATAAAATAAAATCATATTCTCGTTTAACAAATTATAACCAATCACATAATGGCAGACTTATTCTCTAAGATAAATTGATTGAAAATGATTAATCATCACTGTATCTCGGGCATAGATATTCTCCCTGACAGTCTCGGATCTTGGCAGACTTTGAGTGGTAATATGGGTGCCATTCAACTTGGTTGTCATTAGTGTCTCTAAAGGGGAACTCCACCGATTTTACACATCAAAGTCTGTTTACAGATCTTAGGAGTACAACTTTATATTAGGGGTGTAACGATACATCGATCTGGATCGATATATCGATCCCAACTGTTGGTGGTTGTGCTGCATTGTGGGTAATGTAGGCCTCAGGTTTTGACAAGGAAGAAGAAATAAATAAATCAAAATATCTCTGGGTCGGCTGCATTGATTTTGATCCTTTTTTCAAACTGTCCACCGTGAGTGCGACAGTGTTATAGGAGTGCAATGCTAAACCGATGAAGTACACCACTGCCTGATGTTCATATATGGACAATATATTGACTGTACCAACGATCACCAGTTTTGAGGGTAAAAGACATTTAGTGGGGAGACGGTAGTTCCAGTAAAATTGCAGTTAATCCAAAACAAAGTTGCCAAATGAGAAATGTTGTCATGATGTAAATTTATTTCATTATTTAAACGTGCGGTCCAGATTGTGCGGTATTGTGAAATACATGGCAGCATCTTTCATCCTGAGAGCAACCATCTGGTCTTTGTTTAACAGTTCTGTCTACTAACTCTCTTATTCTGGGTTTGAGTTTCAGAGTCTAGTAAACTATTGTGTGTGTGTGTATGTGTGTGTGCTTGTACTACAGAGGGCAGTAAGCGGTTTCAGCTGTGGCCCGAGAGAAAGGATGTATTGTCTGAGGACATTTGAGCATCTGCTTTGTTGCAGATAAGGGGTTTATAGTTAACAGCCACTACTGATCAAAGGGCAGAAATATTGTAGACGTGTCAGTCTCTCTTTCCTTCACTGTTTCTTTCCTTTTTGTTCTGTACATTGTTCACTCGTCCATCCTCTCCTTCCTGTCTGCACTGCCCTCCTCTGTCTCTCAACTGTTCTCTAAAACAAAGAATATTCTTTTAACCTGTATAGATGTTATTCCCCTCTGGAGTTAAGTCTGTATGTTGCTTGTGTGTCTTACCTCCCAGCTAACCTACTTTTCTCTCTGCATTTATTTAGCTTTATCTTTCATCTCTGCATGTAATCCCACAGACAACATAATGCTCATTTACACAAGAGACAAATCTGGTTTAGTGTGTGAATTTGAACAGTGGGGTTGTGTGTTCATGTTCAGTCAGCTCTCTGAGAACCTGTGAGAAGAAAGGACTTTAATACATGTATTAATGTATTTTCATCCTAATAACCTTGTGCTGCTTTGGTTGTTTTTTCCTTTTCCACACTCCATTTCCTTTCCGTATTTCCTCTCCATGTTTAAAGGGGTAGTTTGTGTGTTTTGAAGCGCAGTTTTATGAGTTACTTATCCATAGTCAGTGTATTACCTACAGTAGATGACAGTTGGCACTCCCCCAATTTGGAGAAACAGACAGGAGTACTGGCACGAGAGCAAAGCAATGTACTGCTGTGGACGGGGGCAGCAGTAAAACCTATTTTAGACACCTAAAATAAAGGCTCACCTAAAAATATCAATATCAGTTTAAGTGTATGTTATATTTAGAATATTTCGCCGGTTTACCTTGCCATGAGACGACTCTACAATCTATGTTTCCGATGGGGAACTGAAGCCGTTATCTATGCTCTTGCCAAAGCAACCAGACTCCATTTGAAAAAAACTGAAATTTTACCTCAAATGGGTTAGTTTGAGTTCGGAGTCACCAAAGTCACACAATAGCACAAACAAACTAACCGATTGAGGCAGCGATAGACCAGCAACCCTCGTGTTCTGCGAGGTAAAATTACAGTTTTTTTCAATGGAGTCTGGTGGCTCTGGCGAGACCATGAATGGATACAGCGGCTTTAGTTCCCCGTCGGAAAGAGCTGTCTGACGGCAAGGTAAACCTGCAACAATATTCAAACTGTTGTGTACACTTAAACTGAAATTGATTGTTTTTTTAGGTGAGCCTTTCTATTAGGTGACAAAAATGTTTTGCTGCCGGTCCCGTCCAAAGCAGTACATTACTCTGGTTCCATGCAGTAACTCCTGTCTGTTTCTCCAAACTGGGGGCGTGCCGACCGTCATGCACTGTAGGTAAAACACTGACAATGGATAAATACATCATACAATCCCACTTCAAAACACCCAGACTATCCCTTTAAGACTTTTAGTAAGTCAGTCTCTATGTGCATTATCTTTAGAAATAATACTTCCTCACTCAATGTACTGTTTCTGTTTTGCTTCTGTTTCCCTTATCTTCTCTCTTTATGTCAACATTTTTGTTTTTCCTGCCCAACTAACAGAGTGGCCTAGTTGGTTGTTCTGTCTGTCCAACACTTCAGTCCAAAACAAGATTCCCTTACAATTACTGCCCAGATCACCATGAAATGTGCTAGGGTTATTTTTCATCCCCAGAGTGCCAGTGATGTTGGTGCCACCGTCGGCTCAGATTTCCCTTAAACAACCTCACAAGGCATCTGGAAAAGTAATTCTTGGATTTCTATGAAGTCTGCTGAGGATATGCGTAGTCCTGGTTTTGCCTTTAACATTATATTCTAATCTTTAGTTTTCCTGGGAAAAGATTTGCTTTGTTTTCTTTTTCAGTGTCCCTATAAGTTCACACAGATGCAGTACACCAACAAATAATAGAGTCAAAAGGCCTCCTGGTCTCTTTGCTTATCAGGTCAGCTTTAACTTAGTTTTAAATGAGTTATAGCAATAAGTAATATAAGTATAGTATAAGCTTTTACCACTTTATATGTGGAAGTAAAGCAGCTGCATTGAAATGACCTGTATTCTCCACGTAGTTGTTCAAAGAAGAACAAACACCTTTTTATCCGTAGATCAACAAACATGTTATTTTGTCTATTTTGGAGGGAAATACTAAAGGTTTTCTTAAGTAAACGTTTTTCGGTTAAACTCCACCTGCTCTTAGCTGCTGAACTCTACAAACATACAGACTGTGATGTAGGACTTACTGTTTCCCGATCTCAGTTTGTTTTTCCTTCAGAGAACCGAGGAAGTTCAGGGAACCACAAAAAACACAGCCATGTTTACGCAAAAACCAGTAGGATAACAAACAGTCGCACACACTTGATGGGTATCTGTTTTCTTTGCAATTTATTCTAAAACTGTAGTAATCACTGGACGTTTGAAGTTGTGATTCCATGATTTAGAGAAATTAACACCTGTGGGAGGAGAGGATAGGACACAATGACTCATTGAAACATAACTGTAAAGCAAAACACAGAACATTAATACATGGTAAAACTTCTGATTTCTACCAGTAATGTATCTCTGTTTCTTTTTGTCTCTCAGCATGTCTCTACCAATTCATTAATTGCTTTCTCTTTTCCTCACCTCTTCAGCTTTCTCGCTCCTTGTTCTCTTGTCCTTGTCCTTGCAGCCAGCCTCATGCCTGGACAAACAGGAAACACTCAGTGTTATCAGCCGACTCTTTGTGTGTCTTAATGACTGTCAGGCTAAAGACAGAGCGAGAACACACTACCGTCCACACCCTGATCCCACTGTAAACACACTTATCGCAGCACAAGAAACAGAAAGAGAGTGAGAACCTGAAAGAGAGACAGGCGGACGGACAGGGACGGAGAGGACGGGGGGGCAGTTGGGGAAACAGAACTGAAAGCAAGACAGGAAGTGAGATCCTTTTCACTTCCTGGGGGTACACACACAGAACAACGGTGGTCTTACTGGTTTATAATCACAGGATTAGTGACCCATGACTTATTGGGGCTAAACCCATGCTGTCCAGTGCAAGCCAATGTAGGCTAAGCCAACACTATTCAGTACAAGCAGATAGTGTCCAGTCATTTAGAGTTCATGTGTTGTACACTGGTTTAGATGTTTTTGAAAGTGCAGTGTTTGTACAGTATTTGACATGCTCTTTGCTGTGTTGTCATGAGGGGCAGGGCTGCAAATAGCAATTGTTTTCATGAAAGTGGTTAATATAATTCATATTTTGTAATAACACTATCATATATGTGAAAGGAGTCGTTGTGATGAACCTTCAGAGAATTCCTCTCAGTTTTACAGAGCTTTATTGCGAGTTTCAGCTCATTGTTTAGCTGTCTTACTGTTTAGGTTCACTCTCTTTCACAGCATCGTTTTCGGTCGCAGCAGGCAGCTGTTTTCAGCAACAAAGCCCACTGTACACTCCCTGCTCAGCAGCAAATAGTAGACAGACACAGTTAGAGACTAGCTGGAGAACATAGTGGAGCATTTAGAAGCTAAAGAGCCAGATATTTCCCTCAGGAGTTGGTGGAGAGCAAAAACAGAGCTAAAAGAGAGAGAATATTGGACTTGCATTTGTCAGGTGAGCCGAAACACGACTCCAAATGAATGCTCATGTTGCTGGTTTAGTGATTAATCTGCCAATTCTTTTCTCTTTTACTTGACTAATCGTTTGTCCAGCCAGCAGTCCAAAACCCACAGATGTTCAATTTACAATCACATAACACAAAGAAAGGCAGCATATTTTCCTCACAACTGAGAAGCTGGGACTACGTAGTGTTTGGCTTCTTTGCTTGAAAAATGAATGGTTAATAGATTATCAAAATAGTTACAGCAAACTTTAAGGGTAACTTCTGTATTTTTCAACCTGTCTAAGTGACTAATGGGGACAACAATTTTTTGGTCCAGTATTGAGAGATAACGCCGTAACCGGCAGCAGCGAGCGACCAAGCTGCGATGGCAAGTGAGCAGCATCAGTGTAATGTTGTGTTCACTAAAAGTGCTTGTTTTTGCCACTGACAGGCTCAGATTGTTATTAAAAGTGTCTGACAACATTATGGAAAGGACCCTACAGAGAAATAAAATGTTTTTCTTACCTTTCGCTTGATCCGGTCTGTTTGTTCTTGTGTCCAAGTCCCGTTCGTGGAGAAGTCTCGTTGTGAAACCTGAATATCCGTATACTCTGGCTCAAATAAGTACGGGTGGCCATCGAATTCAAAGACCTCATCCACATTGTCGAAATCATCTAAATATTCAGCCATGACATTGAAAATCTTTTAGATTACACTAAGCTACGCTTTCTGTACTCCAACACAACAAACCCTGCCCAACTACTCCATTTCCAGCAACACGTAACATCGCAAGATTTCAGAACAAAACTTCTCCTTGAGCGAGACTCTTTCCATAACGTCAGACACTTATACTAACAATCGGAGCCTGTCATGGCAAAAACAAGCATTTTTAGTGGACGCAAATGGCGTCGCCAGCTTGCCCCAATAGCACCATATTACAGCCTGTGAGCAGCTGCTGTCTACAGCACCTCCCCCAATACTGGACCAATTTTAGAAATTATTGTCCCTATTAGTCAGTTAGACACAAAAACATGGGAAAATAGGGTCCAGGTTGAAAAGTACAAAAGTTACCCTTTAAGGACATGAGGATATTTTTTTCTACTGCTGCACTGCAAGGGTATATGGTACACTGTTTGCCCTCTCAGAATAGGCGAAACAAATTTTGGTTAAGAAAACTCTTAAATACACTTTGTTGAATCACTTTTTGTTAGAGCCGTGGAGGCCCGTGCTGATTTTGCACCATCTCTGCCGGCCAATGATTATTTCATCAGCCTCCCCACGATGACACTATTTGTGTATGTGGCTGAAACTGGAGCAGTGCATTCCGCTCCACTTAAACCTGTCCATTGCAATGTACTGTAGTCTTATGCTATCGATGTCATGCTGCTCTGTCGTGACGGCCTTTCATTTCTTTGGTCCGCCTATTAAAATCACAGAGGCCATTAGGCAGGATCACGTGATACAGTACATCAGTGTTTCCCCTGTCATTTTTTCTATTAGCGCTGGTTGGTATTTGTGTTGGTAGGGGTTTAAAGTCCATTCCAGTTTTTCTCCCACATGCAGTTCTTGTTAATGAGACCACAACAGGAGCCTTACCTGCAAAAATCAACTGTATACTTGGCAGTTTTTGGTTAGAGATGTTTCTTTTACAGTCATATAGTGTTCAAGAATCAAAATAAGAGCGACCCATAAACCATTTGTTTTGACCAAACAGGTCAGCCACCCAAATTTTAATTACAATATGGATTTTTGTAGAGCTGCAACGACCCGATTAGTCGATCGACAGATAATGTGTTTTGAGTGTGACCAGCAGGATGCTTCAGTGTACAAAGAGGAAGTCCTGCTCAATATGAAACAAGTAAAATGAATCATGAACACTGGAGAAAGTGCACTTCGGAGACACAGGTGTGTGAAACGTTGTGCAGATGTTGTAATACTAGTTTCTCTGTCATATAAACCTTTGGGTAATAATGAATGGCATGGTAATAATAAGTTACAGTACATATTTCTGTTTGACAGAGAAGGGGAGTGTCGACTCTACTCTGTAGACACAGTGGAGGTTCAGATGAGGTAAAAGCTTTTGTAGAGTTGCATACTTTTAGAGTGAAACTTTTGCCTGTAAGGCAGTTGTTAGAAAACGCAGGGTAGTGGGCTGCAGTTTCTTGATTCAAAGACTCTGACAACCAAACACAGCATGAACAAATCTTTACTGAAGCAAGTATACAGAGAACTGGCTGTCTAGTGTTCCTGGCAGTGTTTTTAATGATAGCAGAAAGCCCTGAAGCAAGAGAATATACAGTACTCAGATCCCTGGACTTTAGTTTTAAAACTACCTCATACCTTTTTTTTTTTTCTGGTTTTCCGTCTCTGTAAAACCACACTCTAACTTAATAATTTTCAGGTTCCTCCTCGTAATACCCTCTTAGGTTGGACAGGTTTGTGTGGTTGACCATCTTTCATGACAACTCTTCTCTTCTGGGTTTTTCTGTTGGGTGGGTGAATCGTAAGGATAAACATTGGTAGTCGTTTCTTTGCATGGTGCATTTAAAATCTTGTGTCTGTTCTCTGTGAGATATTTTCCCAGCATACTTCTGTATTTGAAATGAAAACACTTCCATCTAGGCATTGTACCAGTATTTTGTCTTTTCAGTATCATTCTGTGTCATTTGTGACATGCTCCTCTGGTTAAGCAACTCTGAAAATCATTTCATGTCCTGCTGTACGCCAGTGTGTTGAAAACATACCAGAGAAAAGCATATTCAGTTATTCAAACAAACAGCTAAATAGGTGTGTAAGAAAATACCGATACACTTGAGTATTGCGATATTATGTTTTGTGATACTGTATTGATTCTCAAAAACATTATAGATTTTAAATTAATAATTTACATGCAAAGATTTGTGGCAGACAGTGGCTTATATTGGACAAAAAGCAGTGCTATGATGTTGGATGTTACAGGGACTGTGATAAATGCAAATGTAGATCTCACCGTTGTGATTGCATAAAAAAGAAAACTTTTTTTTACTCAAATTTTATGCATATGGTGATGTGTTTTTTATACTACGACAGTTTTTTTTAGAATTAGTTATAGATAGCAATATATCGCCTTGCTTACAGTATCAAAATATATTCAATCGTAACCCCTGTATCATGATACGTATCGTATCGCCAGATTCTTGCCAATACACAGCCCAAAGCAAAGTACAGCCTGGACTAGGAAAGGATGCAGGATTAACTTTTTTAGAAAAGATACAGAGTCTGGTTTGATCAGGTGGGTTACCAAGGCCTATAGAAAGGAGTCTGGGTCACGGGCGGACATGGGTCTTGGGGTATGGGGTATAACACATGCGCAGTGTAACTGAAGCTGCGGTCGTGCGTTGCGATTGGCTCAATTTCTGTGAGTGCAGTCCAGATTTTACTGCGCATGTGTTATACCCCCAAAGATATGACGCGTCGATGACGCGTGACCCAGGCTCCCTTCCATAGGCCTTGTGGGTCACAGGGAAGCTGGAACCAACCCCATCATGAACTGGGGAAAATAGCAAGTTGGGTTAGTGGCCTGTCAATCACAGGGCTTCATATATACAAGCAATGTTGAGTTTACTTTACAGGGTTAGATATAGGAAATACAAAGATTCAGATCCATCTCAATTATTTTAATCAACTCAGTTTGCAGACCTTTCATGCAAATATCCGCAAAGTGTCAATACCCAGTAAAGAATCAGATGCAACATCAAGTGAGTTTGTTATGATGTTTGTTTTGTGAGATCTGGAAAGTTACTGAATTATTCAGGTGCACACAATACAAACTTAACTTGAACTGTAGCTCCCTGAATAAGGTCCCATTAAGTGACACCTCACCATCTGCAAGATGCGACTGCTCCTGTTATTCCATCTGTAATGTACAGTATAGGAGTGGCTTTGTTTTGCTGCTATTTCCGGATCATAAAGGCACTAAATTACAGCAGCAAGTTCCACCCTTCCTGATGTCCCCAAAACATGATAAGAAGAGTACTACCGGGTACCGTGTTGAATAATATAAACAAACAACTCTCCAAGTTCCTTTTACATTCTCTTTGAAGATTTTGATAAAGCTCGGGCAACAGAAACACAGGGTTCATTCATATGCATATATGTATTTTTTTCCATTTTCTTCAGTTATGGCTCAGTTGTTTTTAGTATTTGATTGCTCGAGTGCCCTGCATGCTGCTTGAACAGCACATGACTGAGACTTTTCTGACCAGCATACTGGGAGGCAAATCCCACTCACCTCTGTGAAAACAAGGAATCCTAAACACTACACCGTATGGGATATGTCCTCTTTATAGCTTTAGTTATCTCCTGCTGTGTCATGTTTCACTGCACATCAATCATAGCGACGGACAGATGCACGTTCTCTGACTTTTCTGTTCCACTTGCACTTACCCCCACAGTACCATTGTGCATGTTTTACTCCGCGACACAGGGTTTCCCCGGAGATATAGATTAGCAGAGGCGGTAAGCCACCCAAGTCCTTATTCAGCTCATCTAATGATCAATGGTCTTGAAAATATTTTTAGCTACAAAAGGGGGGCCCTGTAGAAAAGGTTTGGGAACCACTGCTTTAATGCATTAACGCAATCAATCTTTCGATGTTGTAGCAGGCTCAGTTTTTAAAGCTAGAGTGAATGTACTGGCATCATATGAAACAAGAACACCTAAGGAATCGATTGGTACCAATCGATTCCATGTCATACTAGCTTGTCACAAAAGGAGGTTGCATAACGCTGCAAACCTGCGCTAAATTTTGGCGAGGAAAAACTGTCATGTCCATTTTCAAAAGGGTCACCTTGACCTCTGACCTCAAGATATGTGAATGAAAATGGGTTCTAAGGGTACCCACGAGTCTCCCCTTTAAAGACATGCCCACTTTATGAAAATCACATGCAGTGTTGGGCAAGTCATAGTCAAGTCAGCACACTGACAGCTGTTGTTGCATGACAACAAAATTGTTGACTTTGCCATGTTATGATTTGAGCATATTTTTTATGTTAAATGCAGTACCTGTGAGGGTTTCTGGACAAAACTCCACAGGTTACCTTTAGGAAAACATAAGCAAATAGACAAAACATGAGCAAATACAGAAATGCTGTAAGTCAACGCAGCAGCAGTTTCTGGGGGATACTGATGAACACGCTAGTAATAAACAAAGGGCTACTGCTAGGGGTATTGCCAGTACAGTGTCTCTAATAATACAGGAATTATGCAAGCAGAAAGTTAAAACTAAAATTAACACAGTTAATGGTAAACTTTGTTATAAAGGTCCTGCATTTATTTTGTAGTAACTCTAAACTGGTCTTGGATATTTTTGGAAATACTTGGTGAAGTACGCCCATCTTTGCTCATCAAAGACATGGAAGGGCACCTGGTAGATTCATAAATCTTTTTCACGTGTCCCTTCAGTGCTCAGCTGAGTATTTTTATATCCAATCTGTTATTTCCAGTCTGTCGGAGAACTTTCTCGTCTTACACAGCCTCCTAAATAGTATCTCACCTCTTGCTTCATTGCTTTGAAGCCTGGTTCACAAAGAGCATGTGTGGGTTTACAACAGTTTTCCAGAGCTCCTCGCCAGAAATGCAACAATATGTCTCTCCTCTCAGTCTTACTTTCTTTTTTAGTTTATAAAACACCAACAATTTAGTGTATTTAATTTCCTCACTGCTCCATATAAATGACTCTGTGGCTAAGGCTGCAGCGCTAGGTGGTCATCCTAGCTGTTTCAGTGACAGAAGGGATTTTTATAGCCCAGCAATTTTCCACCAGCTGTGCAAAACGTATTGCAGTGATTGCATTTGGGTGTTTGCCACAGAGGCTATTTACACCAAGTATTGCTATGTTAGCTTATTGCTCTCTCGAAATAGAATACAGTTTGCCACCACAAGTATTTCTGGAGTCAGAGAGTTCACCCCCCTTATCACGTGTAGGTCAGTAGGCTATCGGGTCAAATCTAATACTGTGCTGCATCCTAATATGCACAGATGGTTGCATGGAGAGCTGACTAATGAATTTGTGCTGCCAACATGTTTGAGGAGCGCAGGTTTAGTTCTGCCTGTCACTCTGTTATCAAGTTAAGGAAACAAATACATTTTTACAACATGCTCCCTTTACAACGATTTTGTTAAACACGTTTTCGAATCTGTCTTTCTTTCATATGAGCTATAGTTTGTATAATAGTTTGATATTCCTGATTTTGGTTGATTATAGTTTGAGTGAGTCCATTGTCCTTTTTATATGGTTAATGTATATGGTAAATGTGTTTTCATAATGTTGATTTTGTTTTTTTGCCAGAGGTAAACGCTTTTGTGGACAGCTCTTAAAAAGCTTACTGTATTTTTTGCCATCAGACTGCAGTGTGCAGTGAGATCATGCTTGAAGCTTTCCAATAGCTGTCATCTCTCTATCTGAACGGCCTGTCAGTAATACAAAAATGGGGCCGTTTGGTTTGTGTACGTGTCCACATTGGATGTTACTAAGTTGTGTGTGTGTTCTTCTCACATATGGAGACTAATGTTTTGTGCGGGCCATAGCAGAGCCAAGAAACATTCCCTCCCTCTGAGAAACATTACTCACATTAAGGGCATCTCGGTCATTTTGGCTGCAGAGTAAGATTTGCTAATGTGTATGTTAATGTCCAATGATGCACGTCATTGTTGGGAAAGTATACATTATTATTAGAGATAAAGTTAAATGTCTGATATGACATACTTTCTTAGATTTAAAACCATGGATACACACATCACAATATGGCTTTCCCCCTCTTAGTCGATCAGCCAACTAGTCTCGTTTTGGTCTAAGTCGACTAAGATTTCTTTAGTAGATTAGTACTTTTTTATGCTTTTTTCATGTTGAATGACTTATTTCCATGAACCTTATGAGCACATATCTGGTAAACACAAGATTTAAAGTGGTGGAGTTTTAGTCGACTAAGAATTTCTTTGGTCAAGGACAGCCCTACATCACAACAATTGATATCTTAAAGTCTGTCTTGATGATAATGATGGTTTTGTCTTTCTCTCCTTTCTCTTTAGGTCAATGAGTGGAACAAAAATGACGAGCGCCTGCTTGCTGCGGTGGAGCACGGCGAGGTGGAGAAGGTGGCGGCGCTTCTTGCCAAGAAAGGTGCCAGTGCTATAAAGCTGGACAGCGAGGGCAAATCAGCGTAAGCATTCTTACGATTATCTACAAAAGAATCAAGGAAAATGGCTGTGATACAGATGTAGCAATCAGGGAAATTAGCTTTTTAGCACAAAATTACTCCCGCAGAGTAATTAATTGCTTCTGTAGGATGGGTACTGTATGAGCTCGGGGAAGCAGCTTCAGTCAAAAAAGAATCTTTGATTCAGATCTGCTACACTGACAAGGCTGCAAACCAAAAACCTGAGGAGAATAAAATGTGCAAATCTCCAGTTTGCAGCCTGATTTAGTAATATCTGACAAGTAAATAGAAGTGCAGCTATTCAGGCACTATCTGGGACTTAGCTCACACTTTAATAACAAAGGTGTGATAAGAAATAGTGTGATTGTGGTAAAATAAAAGTGGGTGTATTAAATTTTAGGGAAACATTATCCAGTCTTGGTGATTTTTGTGTTTTCCTTTCAGTTACAGCATATGCTCAAATTCTTCAAGTCTTGGGCTTGTGAGACTACTTTCACGCTCCACAGCACTATGTTAAAAATGAATGGCCAATCTAAAAATACAGCTGTTTCTCTATTTCCTGAAAGGTTGACATTTTCAACCATTCATTCAGCCTCCCTGACATGCAGTGTTTTGAGAGCCGGTTCATTTCTGCAGAGGCAGTGAAGCTCGTTGCCTCACCAGCTCAGATTGTTGATAACACAGAGGCTCAGTGTTAATATTTGACCTCCTTTCTTTTTTCTGAAACACAACACCCGCTGACCTCAATGTGTTGAGCGGCTCACGCAGAGCCAGGAACATCAAAACTCAGGAACGCTTAGATTCTCACATGCCGAAACAAACACACAGGCTTTTTTTTGTTCCATTTTAATTCACATCCTTGACCTTTTTCTCTGTGTGTGACTATTAGAACACAGAAACACACATACAGATGCATACTCGCAGCCTTTGTAAATCATGATGAATGTGGTGGTTTGGGATCTCAGAGCGCTCCAATCTTTTCAGGACGCACAAAGGAGGAGTCTACAGTATCTCTATGGTGATAAAACCTGATTGAAAGGCATGTGGGCATAGTTGTGTGAGTGTGGATCCTACACACACTCACACACCAAGGGAATGCTGGGTATGTGTAGTAGTTTTTTTCATTCTGCTCGCTGAGGTGGAAAGGGGTTGTATTGATTGGCTACTGCACGCATACACACAAACAGACAAAATGTAAGAATTAAGAGTTGTGGTTTTACAGTGGGTTATGTGCTGTATGACCATGTAGATGTTGTAGATGTAGCAGTTTTCAAGGAAGTTCAGGTTCCCACGCTATGAGATCTTTAATGCTGAAAACTAGCAAATACGTAAAATTGCTGTCAAACATACACTACATTACTGCTAGGGCTGTCAGTCGATTAAAATATTTAATCAGGATTAATCACATGATTGTCTATGATTAATTACGATTAATTGCAAAGTAATCACCCATTTTTTATGTTCAAAACGTATCTTAAAGGGAGATTTGTAGTAGTATTTAATACTCTTATCAACATGGGAGTGGACACATATGCTTGCTTTATGCAGATGTATGCATATATTTATTACTGGAAATCAATTAACAACGCAAAACAATGACAAATATTGTCCAGAAACCCAATGCGGTTAGCATAAAAAATATGCTCAAATCATAACATGGCAAACTCAAGCCCAACAGGCAACAACAGCTGTCAGTGTGTCAGTGTGCTGACTTGACTATGACTTGACCAAAACTGCATGTGATTATCATAAAGTGGGCATGTCTGTAAAGGGGAGACTCGTGGGTACCCACAGAACACATTTTCATTCACATGTCTTGAGGTCAGAGGTCAAGGGACCCCTTTGAAAATGGCCATGACAGTTTTTCCTCACCGAAATTCTGCGACAATTCTGCACATTATTTGTTATCGTTATTGTTCGTTACAACCTATGACATGGTTGGTACCAATGAATTCCTTTCACATGATACCAGTATCATCACTCTTGCTTTAAAACTGAACCTACTACAACCTCCGAAAGATCGATTGCGTTAATGTGTTAATGTGCGTGAACGCATTATTATTTGTCAGCCCTAATTACAGCACTTCTAATTTGTTCTTTGTTCTTGGCTTTGTGTCTAGTCTTCATGTGGCAGCTGCACGTGGACAGACAGACTGCCTATCTGTCATCCTGGCCCATGGAGCTGACCTGTCAATCACTGATGCTGCAGGTATGTACTGTTGTTATATATACAGTAGTAAAAGAACAGATAGATATTGTTTTGAATCTGTGTTTCTGCAAAAATTTGATCTTTTTTTCAATAAACACTGTAAATAGAAAAGTATAATGCTGTGTCCACATACTTTTTAGTGCTAATTCTAAGATATTTTCTTGTAGTCGTTTTCTTTTACATCTTATCCAATTTCTCACAAAATTCTTTGGCCTAATGAAGATCTCAACTAAGTTCCTTTCTTTGTTTATGTTCAGGTTCCAATCCGTTACACCTGGCTGCCAAAAGCAATCACATCGAGTGCTGCAAAAAGCTCATTCAGGTAAGATGGATATAGTGATGTAAACTTTTATAAGTAACAAATTGTGATTTGTATCTCTAAATTGGATTTGTCATATTTAATGCCCTAAGAATATTGCAACAATTTGCTGCCATCTATCAAGCCATGCTATTTTACACACAATATGGTCCCATAGTGATCATTTACTACATGGTATTTGATTTAATATAATGGCTTTACCATATTTTAGGTTCAGTGAAATGTTTTCAAGGCGTGTTGTACAGCAAAAAGTGCAAGAAATATGGAGCTAAGAATGTTTTAATGGCAGAGCATCTAGTCACCCAGCAGGCCTTCTTCTTGGACGCATTACATTGTGTAGCCAATAAGGAATGCGTGAAAGCGGGAGCATGAACCGTGTGAAACCTACACTCTGAATAGTCTCACTATTCAGTTAATATGTCTGAAACCAGACAGTTTCACTGCTTAATTTCTTCAGCCTGCTGATTGTGTGTGTATGTGTGCGCACAGATCAGCAGATCTCAGCAGGAGGAGACACACACACACACACACTTTCACACACACTCTTCCTGCTCTGATCTTCTGACCAAACTACCCCATGACAGTCTGCAGCATCTCAGCAACACACACCTGCCTGTTTAACGTGGCATTTTGACAGTTGATGGTGCTTTTTGTATTCAAGCATATGTCCCACACAATAATAATAATAATAATCAATCACACTCCGGTGACATGCTACAAAACAACTCTGAGGAAACAATGGAGCCTGCTGGGCCCCTCAGTCAGATGCTGAATGCTGAAATACTGTAGATCTTCGTCATGGCAGCAACTGTTACCCACAGAATCACGTCCTCTTTAGTGATTTTGTCTACAAAATAAAAGCGTGAGAGTTTGTTTTTTACAATTTCACAATACAAATTAAATACAATAACGAGAGGCTTAGCACTCACTTAATGTGCAAACTGGCATCGGCCATCGGTCATGATTGTTTTGGATGTCTGGTGATATGGACGTCACTTTAATCCGCAGGCAGTTCTCAAAGTTTTTTACCTCAATCGATTCCTCTCATGCATCTTTATTCATTGATGAGGAGGTCGTCTCGCATATATACAGTAGGTTGAAGAAGGCCCGGCGCATGCACTTCTGCTACCATAGGCGAAAAACAATTATGCCGCCCCTCAATTACCCCTCAATTCGATGCTGAAGACCTTCATGGCGCTTTATTTTGCTGTTTCGCTTTCAGCTGCATAGGAGTCTTGTAAAGTTGTTGATGATGAAAACACAACATTTCCTGATTTTGCTACTTCATAATAAAAGCTTTTAAATAACAAAATAACGTGGGGCTTTATTGTGAAGAATATAGGAAATTAAATGTGTTTATCACCGTTTTACAGCCGCTCCTTTGACCACTAGTCACAGCCGTGGTTACACACACCCTGAAGCAGGTAGCTCTGTTGTAATGGAGCTCCAGTGGCAAACTAACATTATACTCTACACCAGCATGAAATGCAGCCACGTGACATTTTGAGATTTGAGAATTATTTGGACAGATGTCATGTTCTCTGAAAAGTTTTGAAAGTCATTCAGGGAAATGTAAGAATTCACCAAATTAGCAGACAGGTTGATGGAGAGTGGAGACTAAATGTAATCACAGCAGTTCATCACATCACAAGTACTGAATATGTTGCATGTCACAGACTACTGACACAAAAAAGTGTATTTAACAATTTCCTTTCATAATTCATGTGTAACATTGATTTGCACTTCTAATATGTTTCTGTTTCCCCTCCAGAGTAAATGTCCTATCGATGCTATAGACGGCTCAGGAAAAGCTGCTCTGCATCACGCTGGTAAGTGTCTCAGTGTCCCAAGACTTAATTAAGCAAAAGTGCTTTTCTCGAAGATTAGTCTGCTTAGACAAGGACGTGGGAAAATATCTTGTGAGATTAGGTTCAAGCTCTGATTTTTATTTGGATGAAATCCTCTACCATATTTGGAATTAAGTGATTAAACATGTTCAGCCCAGTTTGTTTCAATCTAAAGTTCCTATAATACTCTTGCCGGTTTTCATTCAAACCAAACACTGTGTCAGAGTGATGGGAAGATTCTCACAGACCTCATCATTTTTTCATGAAGCTTCTACTTTCTGTCTCTAAAAATAATGTTTTTCAACATCGTCTGTCTACACTGAGAATGACAGATCTCTTTTGAGCTTCTTTTCAGTTTGTGTTACAATGCTGATGTTAGTTGACAGGGATGTTTAGGTAAATTCAATGTTGCCCTTTTACAAATGAGGCAATGGCTTGCTAGTGTCATGTGTTACAACAGTACAGCTACCATGTGCATGCCAATGGGAAAGTAGACAGTCCAATCATGTTGAACTCATCTTATTTTAAATTAATTTGGTGTTTTGGAAATCAGAGAGGGAGACAAAGCAGACACATTCTTGGTAAATTAAATCCTAGGCCTAACTGATCAAGACCACACTGCAATCTTCTTTTCATGACTGACTTTCTGACTGTTTTTTTATTTTATCCTCAGCTGCCAGCGGGAACATCCAGATCGTCCAACTGCTGTGTGAACTCAAAAGTCCCATCAACCTGAAAGATGCAGTATGTACTTTCATTATTACTTCCACTTTCTTTCTTACCCAGACTTATTTTTCCTGGCAGGATAGTAAGGGGGCTCTGAAACAGGATAAAGACCACAGAAATGCTCCATTCAGTCTCATTCATATCGCTTTCGTACTGTGTTATTTCCAGAGAGGAATTTGTTCTAGGAAGGTTAATCACTATTTATACGCTTTGGATTTTCTTTAAGTTTTACCTGTGTATTGGTCGTGTGTGTGTGTGTGCAACAGGATGCTATTGGTCTGTGTCCCTTAATGTGCTTTTTGAGTTTATTAAGAGAGCAGAGGCAGTTGTCTCTCACAGCTGTAAATCTACAATATGAAGGATCCTCATTAACTGACATTTCCTCTTGTTTCTGTTTCTCCGTTTAAAGATTGATTAATGTACATTGTGTGTGCGTGTATATGTGAATTTGTGTGAGGTAGGGGGTCAGTATATTGTGGGAACTCTGCTCTTAAGCCGCAGACATGTGGTCTCCATTGCAGTGACGCTCCATGCCTGTGGTTTTTACCCAACTGGGGTGCGTGAGCATAATATTTTGTGTTTGTGTAATAGAAAAAGAGAGCAAGTGAGAGAAAAGAAAGAGAGAAGAGCATGTGTTGCCCCTTTTTATTATCCCGCCACATCTGGCCTGTTAGAGATAAATATACACACGCAGTGGTCTCTTAGCCTACATGTAAAGATGTTATGTTTATTTTTAATTAAAATGTATTGCCGCCTCATGCTTGTTTAAGTCTTTGACAAGATGTATGTTGTGGCTTTTAAAACTGGTACATGCTACCACTTTGTACCACTGGCTGTAAGGGTTTTAAAGCTAAAGTATAGTGTTTCTGAAATCCTATTACCATTGGAGGAGGCCTAACCAGACTTTTTAGTTTTTTTTCAGTGACATTTACACATGGTCTTCAAACATTTCTTCCTAATCAATCCAAAAATTGTTACACAAAATTATGCATTGTGTGTACATTTAGGAAACTGCAACCTGTATGGGCAAATAACGTATTTCTCACAAAATGTGTCAACAGATCGTGTTTACGTGTTATCACACTTGCACATTTTAGGTTTTATACATTAATTTGTAGCTGAAAGACAGCGCTTTAGTGCAGTTTTCTGTTAACCGGAAGACAAAATGTGATCATTTACTTTTCCAGCCAAACATCTGCAAATATGTGTGCGAGATGTGAGCAGCTCTGTCTGCTGTTAGTCGACATGTAGAATGAGAACCACAAAGTCGTCTGGAACATATTGCTCTCTGTGCTGAGCAGAACATGCCAGCTTGTTAGCCTCAGGCAGACATCATGGCTGTAACAAATACCTATACCTGATCTATATTTGGCTTAAATAAACACACAGCAAGATATAGAAAGAAATAGAGGAACATCTGCCAGGTTTCACATATGTCGGACAAAGAATGTTTATAGAAAATCAAGTAAATGTAAACTACTGTTCAGAAACAGTGGTACTATGAGTGTAAAAGCTTCCTTATGCTTTCAGTTGGAAAGAAATATATTTCTCAGTCACTTAAAAGAATCTCAGCCTTCCTTGACACAATTCACAGACATGACCAGGTAATTGTTGTTTGGTTTGAGTGGGTCAAAGAGTGTTGGAAGACTGCAAAAAGGATATGAGTCATGTAGCTGTTAATATACAGACAATACAGAGTATAGCCCTACCAATGCTTGATTTTTGAAGCTGATAATGATATTGATATTTGGGAGTTTAATAAATCCCATAATGATAGGTTATAGTAATTTCTGTGTAATATATTAACACAACATAAGCATGTTCATATCTGCAGTTAGCTAAGGCAAGGTGAGCTGGGCAGCAGGAAAAGGTGGGGACCTGGGTGTGCCGACCCCTGGCATCGCAGACTGGCTCTAGGGACGAATGTCACTTCACTGGCGGTGAAGGAACCAGAACTGGTGCGGGAGTAGGAGCAGTATCAACTAGATATAGT
Organism: Adelosebastes latens; assembly: GCA_916700685.1. Lineage (NCBI taxonomy): Eukaryota > Metazoa > Chordata > Actinopteri > Perciformes > Sebastidae > Adelosebastes > Adelosebastes latens. The sequence continues at coordinate 24,943 of CAKAKR010066209.1, forward strand.
TGGGCTGAACTCCATGCATAGCACTGGTTCTGGAACCAGACTCCTGGAGAGGGGCTGGACTCTAGCCTTTTCCGGAGTTGCCCAGGGTAAGACGTGCCGGGTGGGTGTGGGGATACTCGCAAGCCCCTGGCTGGGGTTAGTCGCCGCTGTGTTGGAGTTCTCCCCGGGGAATGAGAGGGTGGCCACTACGTGACTGAGAGGAAGACTCTGACTGTTGTTTGTGCTCATGCACAAAGGTCTCTGAGTGGCATCCTAAAAAGGGCGCCAACTGGGGACTCTATAGTTCTGCTGGGGGACCTCATCGCTCACGTGGGCAACAATGTAGAAAGCGGGAGACAGGTGATTGGAAGGAACGGCCTGCCTCACCTGAATCCGAGTAGTGCTTTGTTGTTGGACTTCTGTGCTAGTCATGGATTGGCCATAACGAAAACCATGTACGAATATAGGGTGGATCATAAGTGTAATTGGTACCAGAACCACCTAGGCCAAAGATCGATGATCGACTTTGTGCTCATATCATCAGATCTGTGGCCGTATGTCTTGGACATTGGGGTGAAGAGAGGAGCAGCGCTGTGAACTAATCACCTGGTGGTGAGTTGGATCAGATGGCAGGGGAGGCTGCCAGACAGACCTGGTAAACCCAAACGTGAAGTGAGGGTGACCTGGGAACGTCTGGCTAGCCCCTGTCCGTGTGGTCTTCAACTCCTATCTCCGGAAGAATTTTAATTGCGCAACCCAGGGGAGGCTAGGGACATGGAATCCAAGTGGGCCATGTTCATAATCTCCATTGTGGAAATGGCTGCTAGTAGTTGTGGTCGGAACGTCGTTGGTGCCTGAACCAGAACCCAAACGAGGCCGTCAAGCCGAAGAAAGAGGCCTTTCTGGCATGTACAGTACATGTTGTGCTAACCTCAGTACATGTTGCTAACGGCGTACAGCTGAAGTTTCCCGGCGGAACTTACGCTTGTGAACTGTGGTTCCGCATTACATGGATTGATCCACATACAGTTTATTCTGTGTGCGGCTGTGTGCACGGAACCATGACCGCCGTACCGTGACGGTTCAGCACAAATACAAGAACCATTAAAGCCCTATCGGCCTGGACAATTTATCTGTCTCTCTACTACAGAGTGTTGAATAAAGTATCCTGAAGAGTTCTACAAGACAAAATGGCAGTATGCATGTGTATTCTAGACAGTATGGTAAAACAGGTATGAGTCAGGTCTAGTCTGGTCCAATGGACATCCACATACCAGGAAGTCGCATGGTGAGTGATTCATTACTTTCCCCAGTACTGAAATAAAAGTTTAGTGGTATTCAGATGGAGGTTTTAGCAATGATTCCCAACCTGGGAGTGGGGACCTTGTACTGATTTACGAGACAAGATTGTAAATATTTCTAACTGTTTTTTCCAATATTTCTTTTTCTGTGTTTATAGTTTTACTTTGTCAGGCCTCTGAAATTATAGAAATGAAACAATCTGATCACTCTTTGTTTCGACAGTTCACAGCTCAATGACATGCAACATGTGAAGATGGGTCACAAATAGACATTGCTTGATTTTATAGGGTGGCATGCTATAAAGGTTGGGTTCATAGTGTCCCTCAGCCTGCTCCTCAGTTAGCAGCACATAAAGTGATAGAGCTAGCACAACAACCTCTTTCATATCCACTCTCCTGTCATTTTTCATGAGTAAGAGGTCTTGTGAAAAAAATGCCATTTCTAAAGTAGTTTGTCACATGTTGTACTTATTAAATATTCATTCACAAGGCTGTTACACGCACACAGACATGTACTGTATGTAGTATTTGTGTCTACATCAACCACCACAGAGAGTTAATTATATTAGGCTTCTTCTTCTCTCTTGAAATTCAACACTGATTTTTTTTCTCACAATTTAGTTTTAAAGCCAATTTCAACTCCTTTAATGCGTATTTTGTTGGCAATTTTGGTAATTATTGTCCCATTATGAGTGTATTAAGCCTTAAACAGGGGGCATGTTTGTGTGGTTTTGCTTTGATCGACAGGCCTCTCAAATTATCACACTTAGCTGTGATGGCTGCTGCTCTGCGTCAGCTCTGCCCAGTCTTTACCTCGTTGCCCAAATTTGGTATTCTGGCTTTAAACTGACAAGATGGCAGCAAGTTGTAAACATAACTTGTAGACAAACATTTATACACCTACGCTCTCACATTCATCCACACAGACACTGAATCTATGACCCTGACATGAAAAACATATTTCTGTCTTTTAGATTGCCGAAGAGAAACAGTTCAGTAGAAACAGAGACTGAGCAGAGCAGACACGGGGCTGTTAAAGTCTTTAGCAGAGCTCAGAGGAACCCACAACATAGTTTTGTTTCTCTGTGGTGTGTTGAAGCAGCAGCCTTGTAATATAAAACACAAAGCTATGCTGACACACTTTACTGTTTCTTGGCATTCTTTCTCTTTTTTCCAGTTGGACATGACTTTAGATGTTTTCCCCCTTTTGTTTCACTTTAACAAAATAAATTGACAATGTGAAAAAGGCTGTTCATACAGTTTAATAATGAGTTCTAATGTCATCTTTGTGAAGATGATGTTATGGCAGCAGCTCCTTCCAGGCTGTACACCGCCCTCCACAAGCCCAGCCAATCAAATGTTTAGGTTTGATTTAGGTCATAGAAGGAAATGTCATGCTTGGGGTTAGGATTTGTCAATGTTGGTGAAAAATGTGGGATTACGTTGCATGAAATACTGCCTCAGTTGCCCAACTCAGGGCAATAAATTCTACTGAGTCAACCCATTCATTTAGAACTGTAAATATATAATTTTGGGGATTTTCCCCAAATCTACGCATCTCCAGAAAGTGGAACAACTTTGGCTTTTCTGTTTATGTTCTGGGAAATTCATTTAGGAGACATCCACTCCTTTTTCACATGGATCTGAGATTTCTCTCACCACACAGACACTTGCCATATTTCATGTCCAGGCCCACGTCCTGATGTCACACAAGCTAAGTTATGTAGGTGTGTGTTGTGTTGATTTGTGGTCCCTCCATAGGATGATTTCAATCATATCTGATGTTTATAATGTCTTGTTTGTTCCAAAGGACGGGCTCACCCCTTTGCTGTTGTCAGCCAAACACGGTCATGCTGAGGTGTGCAGCACTTTGCTGGACTGCGGTGCTGAAATCAACACTACTGACAACAGTGGCAGGTACAAACACAGTCAAGACACACACGGAAAATTCAGAAATGGTGTGTAACAATAGTGATGACTGATTACAGACACTTATGTTTTTGGATGATGGATAGATGTTGCATTGGTGATGAATATTTGTTATATTCTGTGTTGCAGGACAGCCGTGATGCTGGCGAGCGAGTCCGACGCCGTTTCTGTTGTTGAAGTCTTGGTTCAGCGAGGAGCAGATCTGTCAGCAGTAGATTCACAAGGCCATGATGTCGTACACTACACCAAGCTGTCGGGCAACTCTGAGGTCAAAAGTGCCCTCACTGCTGCCCTGAACAGACAACATGTCTCTGGTAAGAGTTATGCAAAGTCACACACACATACTCACTGTAGGAGCATTGAGGCAGCAGTAGACAAGTGTTGTTGTGTAACATTATACATTATACATACATAAAGGTGCTAAATTCGAAATTCAGAGCATGTCTATTTCTTCCAGAGCTAGGGCACCCACACATGCACTAAAAGGCATGTGGCCGGCCCGGCTATGTAAACAAAGCAAGGAGAAGCTCGGACTACAACACACAGAGGGAGAGTGGCTATGTCCAACATACCCAATATGTGTACTGTCGTTCAACATACTTTTTTGTGAATAAACAGTAGTATGTCTTTTCGGACGCACTGAGCAGTAATTTACGTCGTCACTTCCTGAGAGCCTCCTTGTTGGAGACGTGTAACCATGGTAACCCGTGTCAACCTCATGTGACCAAACAACGGTTTGTGACAATCATAAAGTCTGAACTAATTTGAAATATATATTTACGCCTGGCAAAGTGAAATCGTATGCTTAATTTAAACGGAAGCGCTATTGACGTTACAGAGCTGTTCGTCAACGTCTGTTATGAATGTTGTCGTCACTGCCGCATTGCATTGTGGGATATTTATGCCGCCGTAGTGTCCAGCGTTGCATACTGTAATATTTCACCGGAAATGGTACGCAATTTGCGTACTATTGGTTTCATACTAAGGTTTTCGGACATAATAAAAAAATCTCACATACTGTTTTAGTGTCCTAAATAGCATGTTAGTATGGAATTTCAAATGCAACCAGTGATTTCATTCTCTGCTCAGGTAGACATTACTCCATATTTTTACATAATTTTCCTGGAGACTTACTCTGAGTTTAACCATAACCACCATAAACCTAACCTCAGACCTAACCCAAACCTTAACCAAGAAGGTCTTAACCTTACTATTTAATGGTTGATTTGGTGAGGACCTGGTTTTTGCCCCCAGATGGGAGTTGAGTCCCCATAATGTCACTGTTTTTATCTTTGTCCCCACAACATGATCAATACTAATACACACATGCACACAAATGAATCGCCTCTGTGTGGTAGAGATTTGTACTGCTCTGGTTTCAACACAAAGTCAACACTGCCATCTGGAGGAGTTCTCCCATTAGTATTGTTTTTCTTTTTCTTTACATGTGTGGTGTAAGCTGCTCTCTATGAATGCAGTCACCTGTAGTAGAAAAATGTAAAATATCTAAAGAGAAAGCTATGGTTATTACTTCTATTTTATTTTATTTTATTTTTGTTCATTTTTTGTGTTCTTCCTATCTCCTTTTGACAGATACAAAGTCTCCTAGAAGTCCTCAGGTAACACACCAGACTTGTTTTTCAATACTTTTCTTTAGAGGTCCTCACAAAAACAGGCAATCATAGTTACTACAACATCTGAACTTACAACAACCAATCAACTATTAATAGTGAAAGAGTCTAATAAGTTTTTAGCACTACGATATGATTCATACTGAGGAAGAGCTGAAGCCCAATTCTGTCTAATTTCTGTTGTGTAGCTACAACTCATGGATTGTAGTTTAGCATCAGCTTTTCTAATGTGTCAATATCAAATTTCTCAGCTTGTAAAAAAACCTTTTAGTTAATATTTTTGGAAAACAAAACTTAAGCCTTACTGTAGCCCTCATTGATTGACCCTCCTCTTACTAACCAGCACTGAATCCCTCCTTTCTTTTTCTCTCTTTCCGTTGCCTTTCTTCTCTTCTCCGTCTCTTTGCTGGCTCCTCAGCATGATCAAGTAGCTAAACTAAGTGATGAACGGATCACAACTCCCAAAAAACGAAAAGCACCTCCACCTCCTATTAGCCCACTGCAGGTAAATGCATGTCTCTCTTTTGTATCCGTCTGCTTGTATCAGTATGCCACTCTTTATATTAATGCATGTCTGCAGTATATTCATAAAATGAGTAGTCAGACCTGTATGTTTCTGGTCTGTTTACTGTTATATTATTGTTCTCTCCGTCAGTCAGTCTCTCATTAGTTTATGGTTTGCCAAAGTATAACAAAGTATTTCACTCATTTAGTATGTTCATTTAATTTATTTACCATTCTACTTTTTGATCTCCAGAGTTTAGGATTTAAAATGTACTTAATGCAAACATTTAGGGCACTTGATTATTGTTACAGGACACTTAACATTTTGAAGTCTCTGTGGTTTCTGTACCAATAAATTATAAACGTACTGCACATTTGTTTTTAAAGCTGCTCAAGAACAAATCTTGACTTTTATTCCAACTAAATCATGACAAGGGTTTATGAGGAAAAAAAATGCAAAAACTAATCAACTTCACCCTCCTCCAGAGCTCTGGACCCTCTTCTCCTTCAGTCCTCATCTCCGCTGGGACCCCTGGATCTAACAAAAGTGACACTCCCAAAAGATTCAACTACCAGGTAATATAAAGCATATAAAATATGAATATGAAGATATATAGAACTTTATTCCATAAATTGATGTTTCGTCAACAACGTGCCTTCTTCAGAGCTTACAATAGTGTTATTTATTGCTGCAGGGACATCAAGATGCACACAATTATTAAAGGAAAATTAAAAATAATAAAAGTAAATAAATTATTTTATCATATATTCAAATATTCAATAAGCCCCAAACTTGCAGCAAATGCCTTTGAACCTGTATCAGTGGTAATAGGAATAAGAAGACCCTCATAGAAAAATACAGCATATTATGTACTGTAGTAACTTCAACTTATATATGAAAAATACAGCATATTATGTACTGTAGTAACTTCAACTTAAAATACAGCAAATGATGTACTGTAGTAACTTCAACTTATATGAAAAATGAAGTATATTATGTACTGTAGTAACTTCAACTTATATATGAATAATACAGCATATTATGTACTGTAGTAACTTTAAGTTGTATATGAGAAATACTGCATAACATGTACTGTAGTAACTTCAACTTGTATATGAATAATACAGCATATTATGTACTGTGGTAACTTCGACCTATATATGAATAAAACATTATAATATGTACTGAAGTAACTTCAACTTAAAATGCAACATATTATATACTGTAGTAACTTATATATAAATATATAAATATTAGGTAAACAAAAATAAGTGGAAAGCAGCATTTACATAATTTATGAAAAATGCACTAGCCCTTTCCTTTGAAAGGTTTGTGCAAGTTAGGGCTGTCAAGATATCAGATTTTCACTAAACGGTTATCGTGGCCAAAAGAATTCATGAAACAGCTTTGCATTTTGGCTCTTTTTTCGGCAAATTAATTAATTCAAAATACAAGTGTAAGGAGGTGGAAAGAGAGTATGTAACCATAACTGTATATATAAAATGATTTAAGAGGTGCTGGATTATTTACATGATATTATTACATGTGTATTATTAACATGACATCAATATTTTATTTTTAAATATCACGGTTATCATCAATACTTGTATATCCCGACACTCCCGAGTGCAATTAGTCCTCAGATGCGAATGTTGATTGGAAACATACAGCGATGCTTCAGGAATGTCATCAAATATGCAACATTCTTCTTCTTCAACTCCAGAGGGAGACATTTTGTACATAATTAACTTGTGATTTATGATACAGTAGCATCACATGTGCCAATTAGCTAAATTCTTGCCTTCATCCTTCATACCCTTTTCCCTCCTCGACCTCCTCCTCTCACCTTTACTCTCTTTCTTCTCCTTGTGCATCTTCTCCCCTCCCACTCCTCTTTCCCGCCACTCCTCCTTTTTCCCCCATTTCAAAGGAGGATGAGGTTAAAGGAGCAACACTGAGAGAGGAGGTTGAGAAGCTCCATGAGGAGAGAAACATGTTGCTGGAGACAATCGAAGACCTGAAGCAGTCGGTGGAGCAGACGGTGACTGGTCCCGACCTGGATACAAAGGTGATTAACGACTAAGCAACACTACAGTGACTGCATTTAAACTACAGATGAGCAGATTTGAAAAGAGAAGTGGTGGCTCGAACAGTCTAAGTTAATGACGTCAGACTTTTAGTTTGAAAAGTAGAGCATTAAAACACAGTGGAGTACAGCACATACACTGAATATAACTATTGGTGTATAAACATATTGTAAATGAATCTTTGACCTAATCCAACTTAAATTTCTTCCTATTTGGAGGAAGAGAATTCAAAAAATTTTGGGCTAGAATATATAGATATTTTTACATGGTGGCTATTTTCGATAATTTTTAGCTTTTTTTCTATGTATCACAAGTTTACTAAAAGTCTTTCTGGTTGTTAAATTCTTAAATCAACACTGCTTTTGTAAGTGTAATACTATACTCTGACAACAGACAGCTGTGTACTGCTGAACTTTTTCACCTTGGGCATTCTTGAAGGAGGTCTAACCTAAGCTTCAGACGTGTCACAACTCGATTTGTTTTTCAGTCGGTAGCTAGTGGTCCTTAACGTTGCTTTTCTGTCTCTGTGTGCCTCTGCATGGGAATGTATGTGTGTTATGTGTTGACAGGTCGAGCACAGTTTTACAGCATCTGCAGCTCTGGTTTCTGCTCTGCAAGCCAAGATTACTGCTCTTACTTTGGAGAATCAACAACTTGTAGGCAAACTCAAGGTATGTAACCCATTCATTCACGCTCATTAGTTCACCATAAATCAATGAATGAACATACTCAAGGTCAGGGCAGCACACTGTGTATATATACTGGTATAAGCTATGCAACTGCTGCACAGTCTTCATGTGAGAGGCTAAGAACATTAACTACAGCAAACAATTCAAGTTATAAAAGTTGTGTTTTTATTTAGATATAACAAGGCAATGCACAAATACGTAATGTTATTATAGTCACTATAATATAGTATAATAAAAATAGCAGCAAAATCCAGAGTCCTCTTTCTGTGCAAAAAAGAGAAAAAAAGTTTAAAAGATAACCAAAGATAATAATGAGGCTTCAGTATTGTGATTTTAGTACAAAATTACTTTTTTTTCTTGATTTATTGTCTATAAAATGTCAGAGATAGTTAAAAATTCCCATAACCCAAAGTGACAGTACAAAATCCAAAGATATTACGTTTACTGTCATATATAACAAATATACATTTTTGCTTATATAATTACAAAAATGAAAACAGTTTATAGCGTTTAATTCGTCTTAAAACCAGCACACAAAAAAAACAAGCATGTGCATATGATACAAGCGCAGAAAACAGTAAGCGGAAAAACATCCTCGTGAGGGAACATTTCTGCTCCGCGTGCACAAATGCCGTCCCGCAAGCACAGGGTTATGATGAGCGTGAGCTCAACCATCTACGCGCTTGCAATTGCTTTCCACTCGCTTGCTTGTCAGGTTGACTTTTGAGATTTCGAAGGCTCTTTTTTATGGCTGCAGGTTTTTTTTAAACTAATTAAACGCCATCATAGGTGCAAACTAATTTTGTCAATCGATTAACTATGAACTAAATCTAACCTATCTATTAATCTACTAATTAACTGAAAATTTAAAAAAAATGAAAGAAAAGAAATAGAATCAGAAACATGTAGCAAATTGAATTTATTAAAAGAATCACATTAACAAATGAAGGACATAAAGGTGTAATAGGTGATACCATATTTTCACAAATTAGCCTCAACCCATCATAAAAATACCGGAAATATATAAATCCAATCATCAGTCAAAGCTATATTCAGATTTCCATCCCTTTCCCATTCGTTTTATATGCAGTAAATTGCTTTTTATTAGTGCTACAATGATTAGCTGATTAATCATTAAAGTAATTCTTTTAAGCAAAAATGCCAAACTGAAAGTGAGAATTTGCTGCTTTTCTTGGTCTGGTCCCCTCTGTGTAATGACAAACTTTAGCCACAAACTTTTAACTGTTGTGCTTTGTTAGTGAGATTTTTATATTTAATCCCTCACCTCACAGAAACATCCGTCCGGCCAAGGAAGCGAAGACCCGAAGGACACCAGTCGTCCAAACAGCATGGCCTCCAACTCCTCATTCCACTCCACCCAGGACGAGTTTGAGTCACTGCCACAAGTGGAAAGAGAAGACTCTTCAGTCGGTGTTTCTGTCAGACGAGAGGAAGAAGAGAGCGAAGGAGGGAGAGTTGGGAGCAAGGAGGAGATCAGACTGTTGAGACAGGCGCTAGAGAGCGTTCAAGTGAAACTGCTAGAAACCAGGAAGGAAAACCGCTCGCTTCATGCCCAGCTGAAACCTGAGCGGGGCAGAGAAAGAGAGGAGGATGAAAGCGTGAGGGAGAAAGGAAGAGAGGAAGAGTTGATGGAGAGTCTCGCGGAGCTTCAGGCGAAGCTGACGGACACTCAGGAGAGATACCACCAAGCTGTGGAGGAGGTGGAGGAGCTGAGGGTGCAGACGGGAATGGGAGGAGGTGAGCCGACGGAGAAACAGGAGGTCCAGAGACGTTCATCATCCACACTTGAACATGAAGTAAAACAGCTGAGGGCCCTGCTCGTCCAATCGGGATCTGAACAAGAGAAAGCAGCTCAACGAATCAGACAGCTGGAGGAGGCGCTGAGGAGGGTGGAGGAGGAAAGACGGAGTGTAAAGGAGAAAGAGCAGAGGACTGCACAGACTGAGGAGCTGTACAAGGAGGCACAAGAGGAGATCAGGATGCTCCAGGTGAATATGGGCCTCTTTTTCTCTCTGATGTATAAAATCGATGCAGTCGTCCTTTCATTAATACAGAAGTTTAAAGTGCTTCAACATTGACATCAATTATCCTTTATTTTATTCTACTTGCTGTGCATCACCTACTTCTTGTATTCAATGACATGTCTCCTACTTTTCCTCTTTCATTTTTCCCTTCTTGTTGTTTAGGAGGCTCTGAGGGGCACAGTGCCAGTTGAAGCTGCAGCCAAAGACTTTGAAGAAATGAAGGCTGAGCTCAACGAGGTAATTGCTGGGCTGCAGCGCCGCTTGCTGGAACTGTCACACTCCTACAGTGACACCAAGAGTCAGCTAAGTACCGCACAGAAACAGCTGGCTGAGAGCAGCGCAGCCTCATCTCCCTCCTCAGAACAACAGCAGCAACAGGTGCTGAACAGCAAGGTGGAGGAGCTGCAGACGTTGCTAGCTGAGACGGAGAAGAAGCACTCGGCCGCCCAAGAGGAGATTTCACTGCTGAGGCAGGAGGCAGAAGCTCAGGCACAGAGCTCTGTGGCCCTCGCCGACCACACACAAGTGATGTCATCTCTGGGAAATGCCATCAAAGAGTTGGAAAGCCAGTCAGAGGCCCTGAAAGAGCAGCTACGCCAGAAAATCTTGCAGGTGGAGGCTCTCGAGAACAGGTGAGGAAGAAAACTGTCACCTGTGGCTGATAGATGCATCTTTTTCTGCTTTTACTAGAGACTACAGCTGGATGCTGAGGGTGAAAGTGGGGCTTATGAAATGGTATATAAGCAATTAGAAAAGCAGTGGAGGAATGTAATAAACACTGTACGCTTTTACTCAAGTATTTCCATTTATTGCAACTTTATACAAGAAAATATACTTTTTACTTCATAACTTGTTTACAATCCAGTGTGGGGGGGCTAAAACACGATTTATATGAAGATGGTTTCTCCTACTGTAGTGATGTAAGCTGATCAAGGTGACCATGCATCAGGTTTCACCATGGGATTCTTGTCTTTTTCACAAAAAGGCAGACAGCAGAGAAAGATGTTACCCCAGATGATTCAGTTTCCCGCGTGGAGCACGAGACTAAGCGAGGGCAGCTGGAGGGCGAGGTGAACCACCTGACGCAGCTCCTCCAGGGGGCCCTCAGGAAGCAGGACGAGATGGCTCTGGAGGCTGCTGATGCATGGCAGAAGGTGAGAATAAAAAACAACTTTCAAACATTGACTGTTTATTAGGCTTGGGACGAAAGAGAGAAAGCAAGTGATGGGGTGAGCGAGAATGCAATAGATCGAGCGAGCGGGAAGGAGAGGGAGCGAGGGAGTGATGGAGCGAGAGAGAGCAAGCGAGTGAGAAATAGAGCAAACGAGAGAGAGGGGGAGATAGAGCGAGCGAGCGGGCAAGAGCAAGCGAGTGAAGGAGAGGGAGAGATAGAGTGGGAGAGATGGAGCGAGTGGGAAGGAGAGAGAGCGATGGCGAGCGGGAGAGAGCGAGGGAGGGATAGCGAGCGAGAGAAGGAGATAGAGCGGGAAGAAGAGCGACCGAGCCAAAGATAGAGCAAGAGAGAGATATAGAGATAGAGCGAGCGAGAGATAGCTAGCGAGGAAGAGATGGAGAGCGAGAGAGAGATGGAGTTAGGGAGAGATATAGAAAGAGCGAGCAAGAGATAGAGGGACAGCGGGATAGAGAGAGAGGGAAAGGGAGCGAGCCAGAGATAGAGCAAGGGAGAGTGGGAGGGTGAGATGGAGATGGAGAGTGGGAAGGAGAGGAAGAGATAGAGAGCGAGCGAGAAATAGAGCAAGCAAGAGATAGAGGGACATCGAGAGAGAAGGAGGGGGAGAGCGGGAAGGAGAGGGAGCAAGGGAGAGATATAGCGAGAGAGAGTAAGAAGGAGAGGGGGAGAGCAAGGGAGAGAGAGCGGGAAGGAGATGGAGCGAGAGAGGGGGAGAGGGAGAGAGGGAGAGAGCGAGAGAGAGAGGGAGCGAGCAAGGGAGAGAGCGGGAAGGAAAGGGAGCGAGCCAGAGATAGATAGAGAGAGAGGGAGCAAGGGAGAGAGAAAGAGTGGGAGGGTGAGATGGAGAGAGATGGAGCAAGAGAGAGCGAGCAAGCCAGAGATAGAGCGAGGGAGAGTGGGAAGGAGTGGGAGCGAGTGAGAGATGGAGCAAGCGAGGAAGAGATGGAGAGCGAGAGAGAGATGGAGCTAGGGAGAGATATAGAAAGAGAGGGAGAGAGATAGCGAGGGAAGGAAAGGGAGCGAGAGAGAGCGAGCGAGCAGGAGAGGGAGCAGGGAGAGATGGAGCGAGCGAGAGAGAGTAAGAAGGAGATGGGGGCGAGGGAGAGAGCGAGCAAGGGAGAGAGAGCGGGAAGGAAAGGGAGGGAGGGAGAGAGGGAGGGAGAGAAGGAGCGAGAGAGAGAGATGGAGAGCAGGAAGGAGAGGGAGCAAGGGAGAGATGGCACGAGCAAGAGAGAGAGATAGAGAGAGCGAGGAAGACAGAAAGCTGGAGGGAGAAGGAGCGAGAGAGAGCAAGCGATAGAGAGAGTGATAGATCAATACAGAGAGAGCAAACAAGACAGAGAAAGCGATAGAGAGATCAAGCCATAGATGGATAGAGATATAGAGAGAGAGAGAGCAAGCAATAGGTAAAGAGAGAGAGAGAAAACTTACCTCTCCAGCCTGGTTTCCGTCCATCAGGCGCGGGACAACGGTGCCGAGCGGGAGGCTGTGCAGGAGCTGCTGATGTCGAGGGAGAAGGAGAACCAGACGCTGAGCAGCAGGCTGGCTGAGTCCCTGGATGCAGTGTGTCAGCTCAAACAGCTGGTGGAGAACCACGTCGCCTCAGAGAGAGAGAAGAACAAGAGGGTCAGTAATAATCTGGTACCGGGCCGCTGCACAAGTACCATCACTACTGCAGTACTGACACCAGACACACGATTTAGAAGTTGGTTGCGATGTAATTTTAGACACGAGTCAACCTAAACTCGAGACAAGTCTAATCTGTTGTTTTTCCTGTTATCATACCATTTTTTTTTAGATAAAAATCTCTTTAAAGTTAATGGTTTAATTAACTAGATGTTTTCTGTTTCTCCCTCTCAGATAGATGACCTGTCACGGGAGGTGGGGAAGCTGAAGGATGCCTTAAACAGCCTATCACAGCTCTCCTACAGCGCTGGTTCTCCCTCAAAGAGACTGCAGCAAAACCAACAGCTAAACCAGCAGCTGGAGACACTGCAGCAACAAATCAAACAACTACAGTACCAGCTAGCTGTACGATTTGGTCTACATATTGTTTAGATAGAACACAGAATATTTACTGTACTATGAATACTTGTATTGTAAAAGGTGAAAACATTTCTATTTACCTCTTGTTTTCTTTTTAGGAGTCAAAGAAGCAGCACAATGAGATAGTGTCAGTCTACAGGATGCACCTCCTCTATGCTGTCCAGGTAAATCCATCCATTAGTTTGCTGAAAGAGTGCAAGTTAAGTTTTCAACTCAAATTGTAAAGGAATGGTACTCAAATTATGAAGAAATACACTTTTCCCTCTTACCAGTTGTGGTATGTAGCCGTGCAAATAGTTTTGCAATCAAATTTCTGCCTCCATCCCAATACGAAGGGTTGCATATGATGTGCTCTGAAAAAGGACAGAAAAATTACTTTAAAAAATATATTCTACAGCATATGGGATAATTTCTTACGTAGAAAGTAGTTCCACTGAAACCTGTTCATAATGATGTCCTCCATTTTATTGGGGTGGCTGCAGAAATCTCAGACAGACATCTCAAAATCTGGAAAATCAACCCAAATATACCACAAGATGTGAGAAATGATGAATCTTTTTTTGTTTTTGGGTGAACTGGCCCTTTAAATCCCATAGTAACTTGGGTTGTGTACGGTGTATGCCCAGCTTTAGTTGACTAAGACCAAAATGACTGATTAAGAGGGGGCAGCCCTGGTACTTATTGTGTATTTATCTGAGTCAGTTAACTGAAGCGGTGTTTTGTGTTTTCAGGGTCAGATGGACGAGGACGTCCAGAAAGCCTTGAAGCAGATCCTGATGATGTGCAAGGTGCCAAGCCAAGCCAAGGAGACCTGCTAAGATACACTGGGTCTGGTTTCCCAAAAGCATGTTGTGAACGAAAGTGAAGTGACCTGCTGCCGTCGGCACCTCCCGTCCGAATTCACACGTTGCTTGTGCCGATTACAAGCAAGGCCAACACACGGTGCCTCTGGATAAACCTTGTTACTGAGGAATAGGTTTACAATCATGCTCATTGCCTTTGCTAACGTAATCAATCTTATGATATAAGATGTTTTTGGGAAAGCCCAGCCCAGCATACAGATAATGCACATCAGCCAACTGACCATTCAAATGAATGAGTGAACCAAGTGGTTCCAGCCAAACTTTGTATGTGCATGTAAACACTACACTGTCAATGTGCAGTAACCTTTAATCACATGCAGTTGGACAATAACAATGCAAGACACATGTACTCTGACATAAACATGTGCATACTAATCAGTCCACTGAAAACAGTGAGTTTAACGTGGTTGGTTTCTGTTACAATGTGCGCTAAAAGACTCACTTGGCGCTGCTGTTGCTAGTATCTATTTTATGATACAACAGTGTTAGTAGTATTTTACTTGTTGTCCAAAAGGTTTCATGGTTGTCAACATTTTCCTGAAACAATCTAAATTATTTGTGCCCTCTAAACAATGCATGTGACTTTGCTCAAACAGCCCAAAAAAAATCACATAAAAATGTTTTGTTTTTTTGTCGCACTTCTATGAAGAAAAAGCATGATACTGTTTGTATTGCTATTTTCCCATTAGCACAACAGATTTATACAAAATGTATTTTACTGAATTGTATTACATGCCATGTTTTCTAAGATACTGTACTTTAATGAAGAGGTTTGATAGCTGTATTTTTGATGGCCTTGTTTTGTGTGAATGAAATGACTTTTCCTCGAGTATAACAACGCACTATTTGGTCTAGTGACACCTGAATTAGTTGATTTCCTGTTATTATTCATATTTTACATATAAGGGGTTGAATGATTGTTTACTGTGATAAAACATTTCAGTTGTAACTGAATATTTTGACTCCAAGGATTAGTTAGGAGGTAAGATTTTTAGTTCTTACATTTCCTCTCGTCTAAATCTTACACGTTGGTCTTTTGTTCAATCCCTTACTTGAAAAGCGAAATGTGTCGGCTGAAAGCAAACGGTTGAGTCTGCTGTCACGTGCCTGTAATCAGACAGTATTTTTCTGGCTCTGCAGTAATTTTCGACCGAGAATTACCGTCAATATCAGTAATTCTCAATTGCCGTTGATGCCAATTTCACCAGGCTTCCTTATTAATTTATTAACATTTACCAGGAGGAATGCTTTCCGTCTTTCTATTAGTCATACTCCCATCTCTTTCAGTGTTTCTTTGTAGGTACGGATATACACTAGTATGTACAGAATACATTTCAAATGCATTTCTTTTGTGTCTTCTAGAGGCTTCTGAACTGTTTTCACATCACACTCCTTTGCCTTAGTACTGTACTTAGAGCCATACGCACTTAGATATCACCCTGCTTCTGATCAGTGTTTGAGATTAAACACTAACGCTGTTCAACTTTAGTCAGATTTAATTTGTGTATGACCGACTGAAGCTCCCACCCTCGTCTCTCACTCAGGAACTTTTTTACCGATTTACACCTGACTGTAAGGTTTGTTACACCCTGAGTAGAGCTTTTGCTTTATTTCATAGGTTTGTAGAATATCATAAACAACTTTTCTCTTTCTCTCTAAGCCTTTGACTGAAATGTTTTGTAACAAGAAAAGGGAAAAGAACGAACTCTGCTGGTTGTTTCTACACTAAGAGTTTTGTAGTGATATGAAAAAAATGCTTGTTTGCAAACTGCTTTTGTTGCCCACGTTAATAAATTTTCAAAATATCGTGCCATTTATGTGTCTGTTTTATGTTTCCCTCCTCATATCAAAACCTCATTATTGTAAGAAAGGTAGCGTTGCTTAATTTGAAACCTTAAAAGGATTTTAGCATAGTGATTGAAATTCGGTTTTGGTTATTGTGTCATGCATACAACTACAGTACGCCCAGCCTGCATGCATTTACAAGATACCACAGATTAACATAAAGCAGATTCAGAGTGCCACATACAGTGCAGTGAAAAAGTACGTGCTCACTTCAAAAGCATAAATGCTCTCAGATCGTCAAACAAAACTGAATATAAGACAGAGATAACCTGAGTAAACACAAAATACAGTATTTAAAAGGGAAATATCATGACGAACTCACCTTTTCAGTGCTTGTACACAGACATGTGGGTATCTGGAGTGCCCACCAACACAAACTGTGGAATAAGACAACACAGTCAGTTTTTTGTGGGCTGCCTAGATCAGAAAACATGTAACTCGTTAGAATATATCGCCCACAGTTTGAGAACTACCTTTGCAAAGGTGCACCATAGTTTTCACCCAAGCCAATCAGAGCAGACTGGGCTTTTTCGGGAGGGGGGTCTTAAAGAGACAGGCGCTAAAACGGAGCGTTTCAGACAGAGGGTGAATAGGGGCTGCACGATTATGGCCAAAATGATAATCACGATTATTTTGATCAATATTGATATCACGATTATTCATTGATTTTAGCGACAACTATTGGACTTTCACATTAAAATAAACAGAGCACTGTTTTCACTTTCATGCTGTTCCTGCTAATGTACAAATCAGGGCTGCACGATGTTGGAAAAAACTGACATTGCAATATTTGTTTCTGCTATAAATATTGCAACATAAAAAAAAAAATACAGGAATATTCACCTTACCCCTTTTGTTAGCTACATTTTAAAGTTAAATGCATCAATGTGGTGCACTTTGAGAACAAAATTAGCAACAATAAGAGCTAGATAAACAATTTTATGCTCATAATTTAAATCACACATTTGTTGTGTAAATAATATCCATACCCAAAAGTGAAGCCAAAACATCTCCATCACCGGCTGGTGGCTAGCTGTTAGTTTAGGAAGCGCTTGATTTGATATGCTGCAGCGTTTCCTAGATAGATAGATAGATAAATAAATAGATACTTTATTTATCCGAAGGAAATTTAGGCATCCAGTAGCTTAAACAACACGTCCAACACCAATACACCTTAAAAAGTGATTAAATTGAAAAGAATAAAGTAAAATTAAATAAAAATAAGATAACATAAGTACGGCAGTGAAGTGAGAGTGTGCCAATGGTAGTGTTCTATGAGCAGAACGAGCATTTTAAAACATCAATATCGCAGGCGATCATGTTCATTTAATTGTGGGAAGCCAGAATTGTGATTGCGATTAATATTTGATTAATTGTGCAGCCCTAGGGTGAATACAGGTATATTCAGACTGACAGTATGAGAAAAATAATGTTTTTTGAACATTAAAAGTAAGTAAACATGTTCTATAAGAAACCCCAAATACAAGTCTGAACCTGAAAATGAGCACGATATGTCCCCTTTAAATGATAATTTCATGTATTGAAGGAAAAAAGTAATCCAACACGTACATCACCCGTGTGCAAAAGTAATTAACTAGTTGTGCCACATTTAACTGCAACCAAAAAACGCTTTCCGATTACTGGATATCAGTCTTTCACATCGCTGTGGAGGAATTCTGGCCGACTCTTCTTTGCAGAATTGCTTTAATTCGGCCACATTGGACGGTTTTTGAGTCTGAATTGCACATTTAAGCCGCAGCCACAGCATCTCAATTGGATTGAAGTCAGGAATTTGAATAGGCCGCTCCAAAACCTTCATTTTGGTGGACTTTTTGGGTGGACTTGCTCTTGTGCTTTGGACCGTTGTGCTGCTGCATAACACAGTGGCGCTTGCGGTTCAGATCGAGGACTGATAACTCTGGTAGAATTCATGCTTCCATCAGTTATGGCAAGTCGTCCAGGTCATGAAAAGGAAAACATCCCCACACCATCACGCCACCACCGCCATGACTGACTGCTAGTTATTGTTGAATGCAGAACATCATCCGTAAAGGCTCGGGGGTCATCACTGTGTTTTTTTGTGTCTCTTTCTTATGGTGGAATCACGAGCGCTGACGTTAATGGAGGCGAGCGAGGCCTGCAGTTCCTTAGATGTCTGTCTGGGTTCTTTTGTGACTTCCTGGATGAGGCGTCGATGTGCTCTTGGAGGAATTTTGGTAGGCCGGCATCTCCTGGGAAGATTCACCACTGTTCCAATTTTTCTCCATTTGGACATAATAGCTCTCACTGTGGTTCGCTAGAGTGCCAGAGCCATAAAAAATGGCTTTGTAACCCTTTCCAGACCGATATATTTCTTTCCTTCTCATCTCTTCTGGAATTTCTTTTGATCGCGTCATACTGTGCTACTTATTGAGACCTTTTTAACCAACTTCACATTGCTGGAAATGTAATGTTTAGCAGTAATCAAGCCTGACTGTGTCAAGTCTAATTCAACCCAGTTATAAATTCAATTTGGTCCATTGGTTGAATAAGTAACCAAGGGGGCAATTACTTTTTTTTCACACAGAGCCAGTTGGTGTTGGATGACTTTTTTTCCTTCAATAAATGAAATGATCATTTAAAAACTGTATTTTGTGTTTTACTCAGATTGTCTTTGTATGATATTCAATTTTGTTTGAAGATCTGAAACAGTCAAGTGTGACAAATGTGCAAAAATAGAAGAAATCAGGACGGGGCAAATACTTTTTCCCTGTATACATGTTCAAACAACACGACAACACTGCCTTCTTTTCCAAGCTTTTGAGACAAAGTTGGCCAATAGAAACACATCAGAAGCAAGCAACAGATACACTTGTTTACCAGAATATACTCTTAAATTATAAATGTTGGGACACACTTCTCCCAAATCACACAACTCACATGATCTATTTTTTATCTTCCGAACTCAATGACCACAGAAACAACACCAGACATTTGGTTTCTAGATAAACAAGATACAACAAATGATTTTACGTTACAGGCTTGGTTTCATTAAATCTTGGCTATCAAAGACAAAAGCTGATCCTCTGTTAACCCAAAATGGGCCACAATGTTTCTTTGTTCAATATAGAGTCAAATCCGATTCATCTTAACATACTTGTGGCAAGTGTTTGGTGAAGAGCAGTTTAAGACTGAACAGGCGGTATATGACCACTAGATGGCAGCCTTTGCCAAAATTGGATCTCTTATCTCTTATTTGTTGTCATATGCACAACAATTACAGAGAAGTAGTATGAACATCTTAGCTCTCAGGGCTCCCTTCAACAAAGCTCATTAAATATGAATAAAAAGAAAATCACGCAACTAGAAAAATTAGAATCTAAGACATAAAATAGTGCACGTTAAAATATAGGGATAAAATATAAAATAAAAATAAATGTGGGTAATTTAAATGAATAAACTGAATGTACACAGGAATATAGTAATATCTATAATGTTAAGTCATAAATAAATATATATAAAGAGATGTAAACAGTTTGTAAAACAGTAAGTAAAAGTATATAAAGGTAAAGTGACAATATAATATAATGGTAAAGAGACTCCCATAGGGCCGTCCTGCTCACACACTTTTACAGATAGGTGACAAATTGTAGGAAAAAGCTGAATAAATTAAATTAAATGGCTTGATGAGTATAAAAATCTTGTGAATGGGGCCTTCCTAGTCACCACATTTCAACCTAATTGAACTCCTATGGGATATTTAGGACGGACGTGTTAGACAGACTCTCCACCACCATCATCAAAACACTAAATGAGGGAATATCTTTAGAAGAATGGTGTTTTATCCCTCCAGTAGAGCTGCAGAGACTTGTAGAATTCTTGCAAAGGAAGCATTTTGAAGCTGTTCTGGTGACTCGTGGTGGTCCAACGCCGTACTAAGTCACTTTATGTTGTTTATTTCCTTTCATTTGTCCCCATATATACATATATATATATACATGATATCTAATGTTCTGTTTCTGCATTTACTCTAACCTCCTCTAGAATCAGAGTAAGAAATATACACTTTGAGTTTGAAATACTGGGTGAATTAAAAAAAACATTGTTTATCTTCCTGTTGGGTTAGGCACAGCCGTCCTCCATGTCAACACTCTGTCCTCCCTCAATGTCCACTCAGCTTTGGCTCTCAGAAGTCCTGCCAGCCCGACTCCGGGTAATTTATCTGCCGTTCTGTTTCCTCTAACCGGTGGCACAACCACTTCGTTTCCTGTCCTGGCCCTGTGTTCTGCCCGCTGGGCAAACACACACATACGCATAATGCACGCAAGAAACTACACACATTCGTACAAACACACACACACACACACACACACCTCTGCCTTTACACGTCAACTTCCTGTCAATCTTGCTTTCCCACACGTTCTGCCCTCAGGCCTCGAGGGTTAGTGGAGAGAGATCTGGTGCTGTGATCACAAGGGCCCATATTTGTCAAATATCCCAGCCCCAGTGTGAGTGGCAGGATGAACTCTGCTTGGCTGAAATAATATTTAAAAATTTGACGTTATTTGACGGGGATGTTTAATCATGGGACTGTTTTATAGCTATTTCTGTTGCCTTTAACTAACTATTAAATTGACCTTTCAGTGTTTTCCTTCAATGTCTAACATCTTTAAGTGGCTTTGAAGTTAGATACAAGTTTTTTTAATGTCACACAAATGCTCCTTATCTGCTTGCTCCAAAAGAAGTAGAACTAACTCCTTTAAATAATTAGCCAATTAACCGATTATTGAAGGACAGAAAATTACTCGTCAAAAACTTTGATAAATCAATTAATTGTTTAAATATTTTTTCAAGCAAAAATGCTAAAAAAAAAACTGTTTGCAGCTACTTTTCTTTATTATATATGATTGTATATTTAGGTTTTTGACTGTTGGTCGGACAACATAAGCAATTTGATTAATTTCCCTTTGGCTCTGGGAAAATGTCAGAAAACTGTTATCTATATTAATATTTTACAAATAAAATTAACTTAGTTACTGAGAAAATTATCTGCAGATTAATCGGTGATAGAAATAATAATTAGTTGTTGCCCAACTTCAAAGCAACATTGTCTTGATTTGAATATTCAAAATCAGATATTGTGATTAGTATGAACTCTGTAATATGGGGTGGTGTTTCTAAATATTTGGGCACTTGCTGATCTGAACTACTATTTCAAATAGAGCCTTTGTAATGATGACTCGCCGTTGAGGCAGTGAAGTTCAAGGGGTTAATGGATTTAGCCCACGGAACGGCAAAACATGGCAACTAA
This sequence comes from Adelosebastes latens, assembly GCA_916700685.1. Classification (NCBI taxonomy): domain Eukaryota; kingdom Metazoa; phylum Chordata; class Actinopteri; order Perciformes; family Sebastidae; genus Adelosebastes; species Adelosebastes latens. Next base: position 46,345 of record CAKAKR010066209.1, read on the forward strand.
TGAGTGGACCCAGAGATGAACCCTGAGGAACCCCAGAGCACAGATAAGGTACTTTGTGACTGACACGCTTTCTACTAAAAAGGACAAAGAAAGACAGCTTATGATATATGAATGCAAAAGAGTACGTGAATTGATTCGGGGTGATTCTGTATAGAGAAAAAGAGTTCAGTAAAATGAAGAGCGGAGAGTTTAGACGATGTTGAGAAGTCATAAGAGAAGGTCAAATCCCAGGAGAGGAAGACTGCGGCTGAAGGAGCCCACTCCGGGAGGAAATGAGAAGAGGTTGTGGCCAAGAGGAAAAAAACATGGAGAAGCTAGAGCAGCAGATCAGGAGAGAGGGACAAGTGTATATGTTGAATCACTGGAAGGATGACTAATCTGCCACTAACAGACTCCTCTGAAGTGGCGTGCAAACCTGTATAAGGTGCCAGAAGCCTGGGAGGAACAGGCTGAGGGGGGGAAGAGGAAGTTGCTGATGAAGAGGTGACTTTTCTAGTTAGATTTCTTGACAACCATGACTCACTAGTGATTAAGCACGGCAGCAATAAAGCAGTGCAGTTTATACTGTGTATTTCCTACCAATCAAGGTTTGTGGGCTTAGTAAATATTGTTGAATGGCTTCTCACTAATGTGCGTCAGAGTCCGTATGCTCGGTCTCAGCCAGCGTTATCTGCTCAAGTGTCGCTACTTGTGTCTGCCAGTATGTGTTGTTTCTGCTTTAATGAAGTATTTCCTAATATTTTGGATGCTATTGAAGACATCTGGACTGGGAATATTTCAAGCTGACTGTGACACAGTTACAGAAATAGTTATCAACGTACATTGTTAACGTGTCTGTTACAATTTGTGATACACAGCTGACGTATAACCAGCTGCTGCATCCTACACTTAAAGCCTTGAAAAGCTGAGAGGTTCCTCTGCCTGGTGGTGACGTGACCTTCGACATATCTGGGCTGCAGCTGATCTCTCTCTGCTGCACATCTCCGATCAAACTGTGGTTAGTTGTATCCATAATAAAAATGTACTAAAGAACGTCACTCCATTTTGTGGTTTGCAATTTCCGCCCACTGTTTGAAATGAAAAGAAGTGCACACGCCAACGCGTGTCACAGTGCTGCGTGTCCTTGATTGTTGGTGGGATGGCGGTTTAATCTAACATTATGTGTAAATGTGCACAGCATATTGTACACATTAGATACGTCATGGACAATGTCAACAGACTGACATTTCAGATGTCAGGATGCGTAATATATTCAGATTCCAAAAAAAAATAGCATGCTGAGGCATTTAAAGCCAAAAGTATGCATTTTAAGTGATTTGGGTCTGGCTGTAGCCCTACCAAGAAATGACAAGAAGTTTGACATTAAAAAATTATGTTTGATTTCCTAAGTGAGCTTTCACCAGCCATAGTCCGTTTGGCTAGTCCAAATCAGAGTGAAATTGATACTTTTGGTTCGTTTTCTATTTAGTCTGGTTTGGTTTCACAGTGCACAAATTAAAGCGGACCAAAAATATAAAAATAATTTGCTGAGGGGTGTGTACGAAGTGTATCTTTTTTGTCTCGAGAGCTGCCACTTCTATGTAGGGAATCGCGGACTTTGATATATGGCTGTAGAAGATTTTTTCACTTAGACTCGGCCCATCCCTTCTTCTCCAGTTTCTCTCGAATGACTTGATAAACGTCAGTATTATTGTGGGCTTTATTTAGCATGTTCTGTATGTTCTCTTCGGTCCAGATATCAAGCAAACATCGGACTTCTGCAGAAGTCCAGGTCCGTCCTCTCCCACTCATGTTAACCTGTCGTTTACCTGTGTCCATCTCAACAAACGCCCGCACAGGCAGCCTGCGTTTTGGTATGTTTGGAAACGGTCCGAGGCCACCTCTCGCAAGCGGTCTCAGACCAGCTGTTTTGGTCCGCACCAGAGTACGATTACTGCGTTCAAAACCGCCCAAACGAACCGCCCAATCGAACCGCCCAAACGAACCGCCCAAACGAACCGCCCAAACGAACCGCACCAGAGTTTGATTAAAGTGGACTAAATGTTGGCTTGTGAAAGCGTCCATAATTCTGCAGCAGTTTCCCCCATTCACCAGCTGATCTGGTTCAATAGCACCCCCCAATTGCCCCATAATAACCTGCTATGGACTAGAACCACCAGGGCAAGTTATATATTGTTAATTAACAAGATGTATTTACTTAAGAAAACCGTTTATTAATTTTCCAAAGCTGACTGGTGTCTATTTCTGCATTATTCTATTCTTTGTCAGCACTTGGGTCCTATCTACCAGTCCTATCAGAGCGCTGGATATTATTAGTTTTGTAGTAAGCACTTGATACTTCTAAATAAGTCTGCACCTGGCCTCATTTATTTGTGTATTTACGACAAATTCCAGAGCCCCACCAATAACAAGCTCTAGCTAGAAACAACCTCTGGAGGCTCCGATGGACCCGGCCAGGCCTCACTGCCTGACGACAGTGCCTGACCTCACAATCTTATGGAAATCCTTCCCACAAAAGTGGAGGCTGTTATAGCAGCATATTAATAGCCATTTAGAATCAGATATACAACGATCACACAAGTGCATAATCTTCAGGTATCCACATACTTTTGGCCATGCAGTGAAGGTCATGAGTGCAAAGAATCTGCTTATCAATAACCACTCAGGTTATCAACTTGAGACCAAACTTCAATTTACCAAATATAAAATGTGCTTCAATTTAATGAAACACTGGCGGTTTATCAAACACTGGGAATACAGACAGTAATATCTGAATATCTTGCAACTACCTTCATGAGGTAATTTCCACTACACAGCCACATAAAGCCGTCCCAGGCCTCATTGTCTACATACTGTAGACACAATACTTCTGTGAGTCTACATCTACAAGAGATTATTTGTTTGTTGACTATCTGTTGAACTACACAGTTAAAACTAATTATATTTTGACATGTAGCCGTGCTAAATGCCTCTTGGTAATGCCGGGGACAATTGGCTTTTGGCATCCAGGCTCCTACAGTGTAAACAGGGAGAGGTTTCGGTATGTCAGTAATCTCTGCCATGATAACTACGTGCGTGGTTGCATTCATGCTGTCATCGGGGAACTTTTTAAGTATCACTGAGCCGCCGCTCTCTCTCCTTCTTGGCAGAACACTGTGTGTTTACATATGTATTTTTATGGGAGGTCTGACGGTAATGAACGCTGTGGAAGTGATGGAACCAAACTGAGAAATAAAACAGGCCTGACACATTTCCAAATGCAAATTTTTCGTTCCTGGCAACTGTTTTTCAGCAACTGTCATCACATTACAGCCTTCACCTCATCTCTCACTTCACCTATATCACTCTACCTCTCTTTTGCTTCCCTTCCTCCTCCTCTTCCTCTCCCTCTTTCTTTTCATCTCTTCCCTCTGCCGCACATCTCTATGGTTTGTCAACATTGCTAACATGCTTACGTTCCATCTAATGCGACCGCATTTTATTGTCGAGTAATTAACTGATGTGTGCAACATGTTGTTGCTGTGTTCAACCGTCAAGCCACCAGCCACCAAAAGCCGTCAAATGTTCTCAGTTTGTCTAACGCAGCCTGGCCTTGAAACGAGACCCCGCAGTAGACGAATGGAGGGGCGTAAGAGACGCATGCAGCTTAATTGCTGCAAGATGTAACCTCGCCTGCAGCCTACTGTGGCCCACAAACACACTCGCACACATCCACCAACATGAAAGCATGCAAACACACAATCAAATGTGGACACACATAGTATATGCGGTAAAGAAAACACAAACTGCTTTAAGTGTTTTACTAAATTACAACTTGGCTGGATTTGTTGCTCCGCATCACGGCATGGGCCCAAACTTCATAGACACATTTTTTTTTGTGTTTGTTTGTTGGTGAAAAACAAGGTTTTAATTCTCCTACGAGGCGATCCTTTGATGGAGAACATTCAAAAGTCCTTCTCTCTGAAGCAAACCAAATGGAATCAAACCAAATCGAAATGATTCAAAATCTACGGGTTTCGTTTCCTAGAGGCATCTTAAGACGGTCTTTGAACCCAACGTCTAATGGATAAAAGATGATATTAATGCACAGATGCTTTTGAGTAATCTACATTTGGCTCTTAGTAGAATCCATCAAGCATTACTGAACAGAAATGATGAGAGGGATCAGAGAGTAGAGAGACAGGAGAGAAGCTCGGGCCTGATTTGATCTTATACTTGAGCAGCTGAAGCCACCAAGGGAGCTCCTCTGAATTACACCATTACAATATAATATTTCTAGGATTGCTGAATTTGTATACTGTACGTGAACAGTCAGAAACGATAAAGAATCTGTGAACGGTGCACAGCTCCATAGAGAATCAATTGGAAAAGTTGGAATAGGTGACTGTAACAGTACGCTGGAACATTTCCTCCGGGGAAAACGCACATTTTATGACTCAAATCTAACATCAGCGAAGGCTCACAAAAAGACATTTCACAAAATTCAGCCTCATCTTGATTGTCGCTCCGGGCGGCGCACCAGGATGACATCACGCAGATTACAGCCTCGGCTCTCCGGTTTCCTCGCTATTCGGTTCCCCTAAAAAAGAGATTTGACGGTGCTACGCCGTGATGATAGCAGATGTGATTTGTTGAAATTGAAGTGGTATTCCCCCGGCAACCGCTACACCATCTCTGGCCGCGCTGGTGCATTCCCTGACATCACTGAGCCGACTGCAGATCTGCTGGCGGCAGTAACCTAGGTCACTGAGATACAGTTACACTCACGACTGTGGAAGACCACAACACCACAACACAGCAAAAAAGTCCTGCACAGAAACACTGCAAGTGGTGTACTGTGAATAGCAGTAAGAGCCATGGTTAAGTGTTTACATTATTCCTCTCGTTCTTAAACATGATTCAGCGCAACAGTTTCACGACCCACTGTCTTCACTGTCTACAAACCTCCAATGTTTGCATGCGTATTGATGATATTCAATAAAACATTATCGTGTGCTCTTTTGCTCCGTCTGGATGTGGGAGAGTTGGATGAGATCCCTGATCTGAGAGAGTTTTGGCTACAGATCCAAACCCCAGAGATGTTTATTTCTGCATCTGATTTAGCACAGAATGATTGCAGCAATACTGTCTGGCGGTGGGGTAATAGCAGTGGGCAGAACAAGGCCTTTGATCAGACTATTTTCTTGTTTGTGTTTTACATTATGGCATCTTACAAATATGTTAATAGTGATGTCAACGTACTTGTGTCCCAGGGCACCTACACATTACTTTGTAAACCAATCATATAAGACAATCTAATTATACGATCACTTGTATATGGTGAACAATATGTGCATGTAAACATTTGGCGGGGAGCCATGAAACTAAACATCTGGGAGGGAGAATGTTTTGCACGGCGTGTCATGTGAAAGAGGTCAGAAAAAAAACATCTTTATTTGACTATTTATTGTTCGAGCTGGATAATAACGTCTCGCAGCTCGCGCTATCTTTCCCAAGAGTCCTCTCCTTATTCCAAACAGACTTTGTGAGTTTTCATATATCACTGAAGTGTATACCTGCGCACTGAAATAGTGGAGACCCTGTGATTTAATTACCTCGCCCTGTGCCGCCGTTCCCACTCTAGTTCCAGGCTTCCCAGTTTCAGTCCCTCGCGCTCACTCCGGCCTCCCCACATCAGGTTCTGATGAGCCTAACTGGAAACACGTGGTCCACGCTGGCTCCCCCGACAGATGGGACAATATCATATTATTAATGACAGAAAGAGAGAGACCGAGGGAGGGAGGGAGAGAAGTGGGGAAGGAAAATCCTCCCTCCTCAAAGGCTCGCTGGTCTTAAATAGCTCAACACTGAGCTGCCGTCGCTTCTGAGGAAGTTATTATAGGAAGGCAGCACGTCTGTGTTTGCATATGGAATATCCTCTCAATCTAACTCAATACTCAGCAGGCTTAGCCCCATGTCACTCCGTTTAAAGCCGCTGAACTCTGGACCCTCGTGCACACTCATGAGAAGATGCCCAAAAATATGTGGACGCCCCTTTTGTGTACTTTTGGTCTGGGGCTGTGATTCAGTTTACTGTAGTTCTAATTAAGGAAAATCTAAATATTCTTCCGATGATAGTTTAAAAAATTGGCTGCAGATTGACTTAACGCCCCCATGCACAGCGCTGACCTTTGCGGGTGCAGCCAATCGCTGTTGACCACTAGAAAATGGACAAGACACTAATTACTTCTGTTTCTGAATTTTCCTGAACTGTACAAAAACATAATTGGCCTCAAATTGAGAGAAAAAAATATATTTGCTTGGTGAAATATCAACCTGCAGATGCAGCTACCAGGTTTGTTACAAAAACACTGTATGAGTCTCTGAAACGTAGCGATCTACTGCATTTTCTGACTAGCGTGTACAGAGCTCAGTTGTCAGATGTGGCTGCTCAGTCAGCCATGTTTAGTTTGATTAAAGGCCTTTGAACGCCAAATCCTTTTATTTTTTTTTGTCCGAAATGTTCACGTTTTAAAATAAATACAACCTCACGTTGTGACAATCCATCGTCCATCATTAAAGTTTTCGGAACAGGTTCTACTTTCTGCGTTTTTTCGCAACTGTCGAAAGGCAAAAGAGGGTTGTTTGACCACTCAGAGCCACCGTCTCTGCATCCAAAATGGCACGATAAACATTCACTTTGTCTCCCAGCGCAAAGCACTTTCCGATAAAAAAAAATACTACAGAGATACAGAATTTAAAGATAGATTATGGCAGGTGATTGCAGAGCAGCTTGGAATTGGGGAAGGTTGAAAAATAAAGGATGTACGAAAGATTAGACAGTAGTGATCATGCTCTAGGCAGCTAAGCGATAGCTTCTTGCTAATGTCATTCATTCATTAGCCACGTTTTGGACTAGTGCTATCCATTGTACACACATCATTAATTCAGTTTTGTCTCGTATTGGTAAATTTTCGCAATGAATAGAATAATACAATGCATCGGACTCAGTGTACAAGATTTATTTTTTTATCAAATGACGGATTAAACAAAACGCATACGAAAAATACTGACGGTGTTCAAAGACCTTAAGTCTTAATTTATCCAGAATTCCTAGCAAATCATGTTGTCCTGCTTAAGATAGTCAAGAACAAGACAGCCTTGTGCGAGAGATGAATTTAGTCGTCCATCTGAAGTCGGACTATTAGTTTGATATAATCCATAGTCAACATTTATCTTTGATGAATGAAAGCAGCTTTAAACATCAGCGCTCAACCTCACTAACTCTCTTGCGGCTGAACGGGAGCAAAGGTTTCTACGTTAATGCTGCAAGGTATGAGCTTTAGAGACAACCATTATGGTTTCTGCACACATTACCATCTACAACAGTTTTATCTCCCAACAAAGACAAAAACAAAGATGAGAAACAACAACAAGAAGAGGAGCGATTTCATTATTATTTCACTCTGGCCACTGCCATCAGGCAATATTCACCAGCACCCCGACCCTGGATTACAAAGAAAACATCCTGGTGCTACAGACTGAGTCACTAAAGCCGGATTCCCCTGCACCGAATTACTCCGGGAGCCTGAGGCCATGTATCCCGCCAGCGCAGGAAACACTGAGCATTTACAGATCGTGGAGGTATGGGGGCGAATTGCGGGAAAATGGACGCAACCTCTTTCCCTTTTAAGATGCCAAGCTGAGCTCTTGTGGCTGAATGGAAGCAAAATCTTGCTAGCAGCGAAACATAATGACTATGGTTTTGGAATAAGGCCTCATACTATTGTGTATGTTCCTCCAAATAATTTCTGTTGAACTGAACTGCACAGGTATTGTACATAAAAGAGCACACGCTGAGTGACAATTAGGTGGTCTGCTGCTTTGTTGGCTTTCTCACCCCCAAGTCACCACTGATTCACTTTGTATCAAAGTACCGGAAACTACATTAACCCTGAGTCAAACCACCAGAAAACACCTCTGTCTCTCTCTTTCATTTGCCCCCTCTCTCTCTCTCACACACACACACACACACACACACAAACTTGTACAGTGCCACAGCATATACACAGAAAAGGGGTCTCTGAGTTCGCAGCCAAGTGACAAAGAATTTACAGGCGTGTTTGTAAGGACCTGTAGATCTAAGTGTGCATGTGAGTGTGTGACAGAGTGTGTGTGAGAGAAAGAAAGAAAAAAAAAACGGTCTGACACTTGTCTATGAGTGTCTTATTAAAAAGGTGAGAAGTGAGTGCGGTGTCTGGAGGAGGGGGTTAATTGTGCTCTTAAAAGAGGACTTCAAAGAGAGGCTGGTGTCAGGGCTGAGGGGCATGGGAGCGAGAGGGGATGAAGAGGAAGAGGAGGAGGAGGAAGAAAAGATACTGTAACTGATGTTGGGGGCTCATGGGAATAGCTGGAAAGGGCAGAACTCAGCTTGGGTGACGGTAGTGTCGGGGTTATACCGATGATTTTGAGATGCTTTGAAGAGAAAGACAGAGTTAAGGAAAGTTGGGAGGGAGAGCGAGTGTTTTTGTCAAGAAAAGGTCAGTCCGCCACTTTGGTCTAAACTGAAATATGTCAACCACTACTAAATGGATTGCCATGACATTTGGTACAAACATTCATGGTATCCATAGGTTGAATCTTATGGACTTTGCCGATCCCCTGATATTTCATCTAGCACCACCAACAAGTTCAAATTTATCCAGTCACAAATTGCCACAAAATTTTGTACAGATATTTATGGTTCCCAGATGATGTGATCCTCTAACTTAAGCCTCTTTCACACATAGGTCCCAGTAAATTAATGGGACAGCCTTTCATGCATTCAAAAAATTAACTGTCTGTCTATCAACTAACTGATTGAACTACTAATCTCAGGGCTAGTTTAGACTTTATTTGACTTGCTAGATACTGGAACAGCCTCCGAAATGTCATGTGGGTCAGGCTGGTCTCATACATTGTTTGTAGCTATACTGTACCTATGAAAAGTAATGCACTATAACTTGTGTACATCTCACAAAATCAATTTGTGTTTAATCAACGTAATCGTGAACCAGGAAACATAAATAGCGGCAAACGGCGCGTAGGGAGGAGGTTGAGGTGGATTGGTGGGTCAAAAAAACACCGGACTTTCACCCAGGAGACCGGCGTTCGTGTCCCGTGTGAAACCAGAAGTCAATGTTGATTTATTTGTCACGTAAGTTACGTACTTAAGTAACGCCACTTCCGGAGTTATTTCAAGCCAAACCACGATATTTTCCTAAACCCAACTAAGTAGTTTTCTTGCCTAAACCTAATTAAGTAGTTTTTTGTTGCCTAACCAAGTCAATCTTTTCCTAAACCTAACTAAGAAACTTTCTTGCCTAATCCTAAGAAAGTTGTTTCATGTTTAGTTTATTTTTAAAAGACTGTATGCATGTAACGAGCGGAAATTGACGCGTTGCTGGACATTCATAGGAAAACGAACGAAAAAGGAGAAATAACTTTTTCGTGAGATATTATATGAACCGTTGTATGATAATATGTTGTGTGGGTACATCCAACACCAAATAAACTCAAAGTATCTACTGGTCATCTATATTTATTAGCAAATACTGCTCAGTATGATTATTAACAAAACTTTGCAATTGGTTATAAGGTCATCAACGTTAGTAACCAAAATGTTACAAATCATACAAAACTGTTTGACAGTAACAGCTCCTCTTATGAGCTTTGAGCCCTGGTGCTCCCTGACCTCCTGATTGGTTGTGTTAGATGTTAGCTTAATGTAGCATAGATGATTGGACATTACCATTGTTCTAATTAGCCCTTCGCTCTAACAGGCAGCTGTAAAGCAGATGGTGGTGTGCAGCGCTCAGACTAAACACTCCAGAGCCAGAGGAGACGGATTCACAGTCTCCGATATCACTGCTAAACTTTTTAGAGACTCAGCCTGATCGTATGCTGGATATTTCTGTTTATCCAACAGGTTTTGGACAGTTCAGTAATAAAAATTAGAGATACAAGATTTTATGCTCAGCAAAGTTGATAATAATGCTTTTATAAGTCACCACGGCAGAAGGACTCACTGCAGCCTGAGGAACCACTACTGTACATTTTATTACATCACTAAGTGTGCATTAGTTTCTTTTTTTCATAAGTTCTTGGCTTCCTCTCTTAAAATATTATGTTTTGATGTTTGAAAAATGTGACACGGCTTCTTAGAAAAATAATAGCATGTGATACTGGAGACCATCTTGTGATGGGAACGCTGGCCAGACCATTTGTTGCATGTCATTCCCCTACTTTCTTTCCCCACACGTCCTGTCTCTCTCCACTATCACTATCAAATAAAGGCATAAAATCCCCAAAAACTCTTAAAAAAAAGAAAAAAGAAGAGAGAAGCAGACACATACTTGCCAACTCAACGCAAGTCTGACTCACCGGATGTAGAATGTGGGTAAAAGTGCCATAGGCCGTGTATTTCAAGCAGCATTCTCCTCCCCTTTCAGTTTATGTTTTGCAAGGGCATCTTGCTGCATCTTCTGCTTAACGCTGCCCAAGATGAATGTGATTGGTTTAAAGAAATACAAACGAGCCAGAGCATTTTTTCCCCCCTATACAATAATGGTAATGTGTGGAGCCATACCTTTCTTTAGCGCTGACATGTGACATTACCGCAATACGATAACGTTCCATGCCCATGACAGAGTTAGCATGCAGCTGTGAGGGTGTGAGGGTGCAGGTCGTAATCACGCCGACCCTCTGCCGTTTACTGCTCTCTCGTTTCCGCTCGCCGCGGCCGCTGTGGTTTGTTTTGGTTGACGGATACGGAACGGATATGATGTCACGTTACTCAGACTACAGCAATAAAAGCGGTAACTTCCTTCTACCTCCGTATAGACTCAAATGGCGCAAATTTGATTCTGGCATTAAAAAATCTATTTCAAAATCGTAAAAAAATAAAAAATAAAAAAGGCGATACATAAGTGAATACATTTTTTTCACACCTTTAATTTATTGTTAAAAAAAAAATGCAAGAAAAAAATGCTCGCCTTTTGTGATATCTGTGTCTTACTGTAGACCGGTGAGGAAGTTTGCTTCACTCAAAACTGCAGATTTGTAATGGAATTTAAACTCTACAGTGAACAAAATTGTGTCTCCACAAATCATCCAAATCACAACCATTCGAAACCACACAAGCGATACATGCAAATAAGCACAGTTATAGATTTATGGTTGAAATAGCATATAATTCATGTCCATTAACAAAATGTGGAACACTTTTATGCTCATGTGAACCACCTTGTGCTCCCTGGGAGGGAGAAAACATGGACTCAAATAACTCCAGGTGCTAGACCTTTAAACTGCTACGCTCTATAGAAAACGGCGCACAGTGGCAGGTCAAATCAGCAACAACGGTAACGTTTAAAAAAAAATCCTGAAAAACAGAACACTTTCTAAGAGCCGACTTCAAGGCTCTCACGAGAGCTGTCCAAAGCATTGCTTAAGATTTCCTATACAGATTTTTAATCAACATTTTTCCAGTGATTCATGGTCCATCCATGTTATTTCACCTGACACTGATTGGACAGATGGTTTTGCAGCAGTTGCGTTGAGGGATTTCACCCCAACCGCAGCACCAAAAAATGAAAACGAAAATATCATTTGTAGCTGAATCAACTTGGCCGGCGGCTCTTATGTGCCTTTTTCCATCTTTGAAAAAGTATTTCAGCGCTGTTTAAACCATTTGTCTTGTGTAATGATATGTTAGCAGGTATGCCATAAAATATCTGGAGACTTTCTTTGAGCAGAGATACATATTAGGAGGATAATTACTGTTCAGATGAGTTCATAATATTCTGTACTTGCTATTTTCTTGTAACCTGCATCTAGAGCTTCAGTTACTTTTCTTTATACTGTATAACCGCACACACTCAGCTTTTAAACTAAAGTGGTGCCCCATGCTTACGTGACACTACAATGTTGGCCTCTGAGGTATTCCCTCCCAGCAAACGTCTGACAATAATTACAATGATTCATTTAGTTTCATTACAGAAGAGACATCTCTCTCTGTGTGTGTCTTCGGTCTGGGGAGACTTAAGTGTTTCTAAGTGACGGGTCTTTAATTACAAGCACAAACAAACGACACCACGTACATATGTTCTGGTTTACTGTAATGAGGGAGACACCAGCATGAAATAATGTCATCGCGCAAAGGATTACTGAGAAACAGATATCAAATTCTCTTTTTTTTATCTTTCTCTCTGCCTCGCTGTAAGAAGCAATCATCAACTTTAAGTTCAGTAATCCAATCTGCTGATACTGCTTTGATCCATTGCTGTTGCCGAGGCAATGAATCTTCATGTACTTACAGTAATGAATTAGATCTAGAGTATCTGGCCCTTACGTTCACTTCTCATCAGGGCCTTACAGCAGTTTAACCATGTGTTTCTGATCAGTTAAATCAATCACCGTTTATCTGGGTACGGTTAATTTCTCACTGGGACAAAAAAACAAAACAGCTTTTTTCATCCGTGTGATGCTCTCTGTCTCTGTCACCTGCTGGAGCTTTGCTTGTCAAATGTTCAGAGGAGAGAGGGGTTGAATTACAAACCAAACTTGGTCTGCGAGCTGCAGTCAGGTAACAGGCCAAAGGAGCCTGAGAGCGGTATGCACACATCGTTCAAGCTCTAAGTGGTGTTTTTGTGCATGAGGGTATGCATGTGTTTTTTTCTGTACGTCCATGTGTGTGTGTGTGTGTGTGTGTGTCAGCGTGTGACCAGAAACACCAGGCGGGTGTGAGTAATGCCTTAGCCTTTGGATGTCTCTCACATGAAGCAACGTCAGAGCCTGTTAGCGAATGATTAATCAACAACGTTATTTGGGCTAATGCTGTCGGATAGCATTTTTTTTCCCCAGGAAGCTCTGGAATTCGTCTTCACAGCTGGACTTTTACAAGACCTCTCTGCTCTGCAAGGGAGTGACACAGGCAAGAAATGCAAGAGCGCGGCAGTGTTGCAACAGTCGAGAAAACTTCTTGGCCGGTAGAAATTAGATAATACATAATATATCAAGAGGTTGAAGACAGTGTTTAATCTCAGCTCCCAGACTCTGCAACAACACTGGATGGCAACTATCATTAATAATAATGATAAAACATCACATCAATAATAAGAGTAACAAACTAAAAGTGGGTTTTATTAGTTTATGAGATGCATTACAAGCACACTGTCTCAAGCGAAATCAAATTAGTGCAAATACCGACTTGATGTTATCTTATCGTGTCTCTTAGTGGTGATATATTTTGTTGCGTTCAACCTCTCTCTCAGCCTCTCTCTCTCTCCATCTTTCTTAGATAACAACTTCACCACTTGTCTTTATCTCCCAGACAAATTGTTCTCGTGACATCATTGCTAGTTACATATATCACAGCCCACCCACTCTTCTCAATACTCCCCCTTTACAACACACATCCCTAAGAGCTTTAGCTCATTTGCTTAGTTTATCACTAGTCACCATCTTTCCTACCTTGGGAATGGTTCCTATTTTTACGGAGTAGAGTATTTCAACATTTAAAATGTTTCAAAATTTGATTACCAAGACTTTTGTTTAAAACATAGTTTTACTCTGAGTTCTAGGGCTGTCAAAGTTCACGCGATAACGCCACTAAATTCTTTGACGCATTAACACAACTTGCGATTTCGGCGGTTGTTGCTAGAGTGAAGATAGTGACATCATATTAAAGTAGAAAACCTGAGGAATCTATTGGTACCGACCATGTCATACTAGCTTGTAGCGGAAGAGGCTAAATAACGCTCCAAACTTGCGCTAAATTTTGGCGTGGAAAAACTAGCATGGGCATTTTCAAAGGGGTCCCTTGACCTCTGACCTCAAGATATGTGAATGAAAATGGGTTATCTGGGTACCCACAAGTCTCCCCTTTACAGACATGCCCACTTTATGATAATCACATGCAGTTTGGAGCAAGTCATAGTGAAGTCAGCACACTGACACACTGACAGCTGTTGTTGCCTGTTGGGCTGCAGTTTGCCATGTTATGGATTGAGCATATTTTTTATGCTAAATGCAGTACCTGTGAGGGTTTCTGGACAATATTTGTCATTTTGTGTTGTTAACTGATTTCCAATAATAAATGTATAATGCATCATAATACATTTGCATAAAGGAAGCATATTTGCCCACTCCCATGTTGATAAGAGTATTAAATATTTGACAAATCTCCCATTAAGGTACATTTTGAACAGATAAAATATGTGTGATGAATCGCGATTAACTATGGACCATCATGCGGTTGATCGCGATTAAATATTTTAATTGATTGACAGCCCTGAGTTCATACATGTATGAAAAATGGGGAATGTATGAAAGTATTTGTGCAGTAAAGCAATACATTCCTGTTTGTGGTTTTCAAGCTACTATTGGCACAAACAAACAAGTTTTCCCTCCATCACAAGCTGAGTATTTTGCATCCCCAGCACCCTTTTCTCAACCTCCCAACATCAAGAAGACTCCTGTTGATTTCACGCTAGTGGCTGGACATGCTAGATGTGAGGGACAGACGTATATAACGTCAGACACACTGACAGATTTACCAGCGCAAGGATCACTGCATCTGCTCGGTTATCAGGGGAACAGATGAGCACGCTGGGAACTGAAGTTGTAGATTGATTTAAGTTCATAATTTGACCGAACCAAACAAAGGACAAAATGCGGGTCACCCTTTCCTACTGAGCTCACCGGGCTGGCATGACCCACTGCTGGAGGTCCTTACATACTGAACACACACTGACTGGCTTTAATAGGCTCCACAAAGGCCACACTAAAACAATTTCAAATGCAAAAATGATGGAAATCTGTACAATTGGGACATATAAAGACATTCATTTGGCAGCTGCTTTAAAATGTTTGCTGTTTTCAAACCTAACAGCACATTTTACATTAAAATATATGCATATATCCATTCTAAATATATGCTCCTGCTGTATGCTTTATCAGAGACGACTACTCTCAAATGTTAAGAAAGGAGCACTGTTGATTTCTCTCATCAAACAATTCACAGGGAAGAGGAAGCTAGATTTATGTGTCCCCACAAAAACAACAACAAAGACAAACAAAGTGCTGCTGGAGAAATTGAACATGAACACTGTTCCATTATGTAACTTAAACCATAAACTATGGGATCAAACAGATCAACCTTTACAAGGATCGAAAACAGCTGGTTTTAAGATCTGGTAGGACTTATTTACCCGTTGTGGAATAAAAGGGGTTCAAAAAACAAAACCAAGCACATCTTGCAATGCAACTGTATAGCTGCAAGAGGTTTTGCCATGACTGGCACTGAGGATTGACAGCCACTGCAGCTGCTAGAAATGTGAAAAGGGCAAATTAGACTTTAGTAGTCAAACTGCAATGACCTCCCACTGTTACTGAAATAACATGCAGCTCTAGGCAGCACTTTTTCTACACAGAACAAGACCAAACACCTAAATCCAACCAACCGACACCTACAATGCTCAACTATTAAATCCCCAAATGCATCATTTGTAGCTGCCCTTCAAAACGACACAAGCATATGTGTTTGACGCCCACATCAGCACGACTGCGTCATTCGTCTGTGCCTTCAAAAACCGTTACAAACCAGCGCCGCAACAACAAAACCATTTTCTGAGCCGACACCACTACGGTTGAGGTTTGGTTGGATGTGGTTAGGGAAACATTGTGGTTTGGGTTATAATTCGTCATCATGGTTACAGCAATAACCACTTGGTTAAGGTCAGGGAACGATCGTTGTAATGGTAACAAGAAACAAAACGTCGACTGTCGGAAGGAAACGGGAAATTAACAGTTCCCATGTCAAAGTCCGCCGTCTGGTTGACCCATACATCCATCCGACCTCCGACCTCTGCGGACTTTGTCGCTCTATAATGTCACATCATTTTCGTCCTTGCCCCTGACAGAGCAAATCTTTCCTACGGTCGCTAGGGGGCAAACAGATGTTTTGTGGCATTTGCTGAAACAACTGATGAACAGACGAATTTTTCAGGATTGGCACTGTAGTTTCAGCCCCTGCTGTGAGAGTGACATTGCACCCGAAGCCAACAATAAGGCAGATATTATGGTCGAGTTCAGTGAGACATCATGTAGTGCCCATGAAGATTTCTTTTATGTAATATCCTGTGCACAAATTGAATTTTTAGTGTAAAATAAAATAAATATTGGTCCATAAAGATTTCTGCACAGCCAGCTTCTTCCACTGTCTCCACTTTTCTGCTTTAACCTCCCTTCATGAACGCCTGATTTACCAATGTTACACTTGGGGTTCACTGCAAACCCTTCAGGCATCCGTCTTTGGGCTGAATTTACAGTTACATGGTGTTTGTTCTAAATGTGGTAAAACATAATTTTAAAGAATTTCATGCGTTCTTGCTAAAAATGTGTTTAACTCAATCAGTAGCATGGCTGCCTATCACCTTGACGGGTGAAAGACGTCTGAATTGGAGAACGAAGTTTCAGTGGGCCATGATCCAGGTCCCTCCTGTTGAGGGAGCGGATATCTTGCCTCGGTCCAGTGGACCAGTCGATGTCAGGTTCAGGATTAAATCCATAATCAGACACGATGTAATGAGGTTTCAAACCAGCAACCCACTGGGACAAAGTACTGTAATCCCCACCAGTGAAAGGTTGAGTAGTCATCGTATCACGTGTGTTTGTTTTAGGCTCAGCGGGAAATGGCTGAGGGCTCCAATAATGTTATTTCTCAGATTAGTTTGTTAACTCTCGACAGGCAAATGTAAACTGTCAAGGGTCATTATAAATCGCAGCTTCTAAAAGACTATCTTAAAGACTAGCAGTTAAAAAAAAATCTGTTAATATGGTAACAATATTTGCCAACTGTGTCTTGAGATTAGAAGAATTAGTGTCCATGAGGTACAAATGTGTCTCTTTAGATGGATGAAACCTATTTTATTTATCAACGAGAGGAACTCAGGTCATGGACCTTAAGACACGGAGAGAGAAAAAGAGTGAGGGAATTTGTAGATATATTTTTCTCTGTCTGCACATGTGAAAAATACCTCTCCTTCAAAAAGAAGAATTAGTTTCAGTTGAGGAAAAGAAGAAAGTACAAAAAGTTCAGAGATAGAGCTACATGCAGGTAGGTAGGTAGGTACAGTGGTGGAAGAGGTACTCAGATCTTATAATTCAGTAAAAGTAGTAATACCACAGTGTGAAAATACTCTGTTACAAGTAAAAGTACTGCATTCAACATTTTAGTAAAGTAAAAGTACCCAGGTTTTAGCATCAAAATATGCTTAAAGTACCAAACGTAAAAGTACTCAGTATGCAGAATGTCCAATTTCAGAATCATATATATTATATGGTCAGATGTTATATATATATTGTATGTTTCCCAAAGCCCAATATGACGTCCTCAGATGTCTTGTTTTGTCCACAACTCAAAGATATTCAGTTTACTGTCATAGAGGAGTAAAGAAACCAGAAAATATTCACATTTAAGAAGCTGGAATCAGAGAA
>CAKAKR010066210.1:0-17809 GCA_916700685.1 Adelosebastes latens
TTTTTTTCAATCAAGGTCAGTGTAGAGAGAGGTTTCCCATCGTTTTTTTGTTAATTGTTTATTTCAATTTATTCGTACTTTGAGGATGGAATGATGGGAGTTTGGCCGAGGTGTCGTTGCTGGAAGGGGAGGAGGTGGAGGTGGTGGTGTCGGTCAGTAGACCCAGGACACGGGAACCCACTGGCTGGTGGTACACACCAAATCAATGGCCTCCTCCAGGTGCCTGATGGTCTCGTCGATCTCGTTGTTGATGATGGTCTGGTCGAAGTAGTGGGCGTACGTCTTCTGCAGGATCTCTGACTCCTTCTGCAGCCGCTGGAGAGACTCGTCCTGGAAGAGGAGGAGGAGTAACCGAGGGTGTTAGACATTGATGATGGCAGAGTGATGAAATCTGATGAAATCTTTGGTTGTCAATCCAGAACTGTGGTCGGAAATGTGTGTTGGACAGAGGGCGCAACAGTGTCAGCAATGGAAGCTGACTTTATGAGTTACTTTAAATGCAGGAATGCATCACTGTTGAAGCTGCTCTGTTGGCTTTTCTTGTAAAGAAAGAGTTATGTTTACATTCAGTGTGTTGTTGAGCTCTAATTATAAATATGTTGAATGTATTTTTTCCTCATGGGTACTTCATCCAGAGTGAGGATGGACGGACGAGAGAGAGCGAACGAGCGAGATAGAGAGAGAGAGAGAGAGAGAGAGAGAGAGAGAGAGGACAAGCAAGGAAGGATGAGAGCGAGGGCCGGCGAGAGCGAGTAAGGAAGGACGAGAGAGAGAGAGCGGATGGGCTAGGAAGGATGAGAGAGAGAGAAGACGGACGAGCAAGGAAGGACGAGAGAGAGAGAGAGAGAGAAGACGGACGAGCAAGGAAGGACGAGAGAGAGAGAGAGAGAGAGAGAAACGGACGAGCAAGGAAGAAAAGAACGAGAGAAAGCAAGGATGGACGAGCCAGAAAGAGCGAGGATGGACAAGAAAAAAAAAAGATGTTTAAATGAAGGCATCAAGGACAAAATTGTAACTAGAGCCATAACGACTGATTAAAATGAATAACACTGATACCAGCTTGTGAGATTTGTGTGTTTTATATCTTTGTTAATGAGATATTTTGGGGTTTTAGACAGTTGATTGGACAAAAAACTCACAATGTGTCTCCTACGAGAATGAATGATCCTTGTGTAGGTTGTTTCCTAGTTACATGGTAGTCAACCTGTATGATGGCTGTTACAGCACAGTGGACAGGGGCCTTTATTTACTCAGCAGAGGAGGAAGTGAACGGGTAAATACACTAACCACTAGAACCATACAAAGAAGCATATGGCAAGGAATACACACACACACACACACACACACACAGAGATAATTAAAAATAACACTACGGAGTCACTATCCTGTCAGGCTTTACTTACTGGCAGCGTTCGACACCACCTGGGCATCTGAGAGGAGCGCCAAAGAAACAAACGCATGCAGCATGCAAAAATAAACAAGTAGCAGAGAGGAATGAGAGGCAAACACACGAGTGGAGAGCAGACAGGATGAGAGGCTGCTGGCACACATGCTGACTCTGCACATTTTAAGATGTAATTAACGGACACAAAATCTGTGTCAGTGACCGAGAAATAAAAAATAAAAAACGTTAGAAAACGTGTTTAGGACGCAGTAAACTCACTATCGATGCTTCCAGGAAACGCATCCTATTTGTGTCCTGATAATGCTACAATGCGAACAACAAATCTGTGTTGAAATCAGCAGGACGACAGCTAGTTAACGTTGGTGTGGAGGACTGCGCTGCTTGCCGGCTGCTAACAGCTAACGTTAATTAGATCTCGTCCTGCCGATATCAACACGGGTGGTGCCATTGATTTATTTATGATGCAGTCAGGCTCTATTCAGTAAAAATGAGTAGGCATATTCTAACATTATCATGATGTGTTCAAATGTAATCTTGTAAAATGCAGCTTTGGGCGCGAAACTTGAATGAATCCAGTTGTTTGAAGGAGATGTTTTCACAATATAAAATAGATAATAGAGAGGGAATTATGACCTTTTTAACTTCCTAACTAAAACCAGTATGCAAACGGTAATAAATGAGTGGATGTTGAAGTACATCGTGGAATTTAACGGATATTGGTATGGACTACAAAATTTCTGGTATCCTGACATCCCTAGTCTTTTCATGAGATTTTGTGAACAATAAGAAAAATGTAGAATATCACCAGCCTTATCATTTAACATGTATCATATCTTTTGAGTGTGTTCCTACCTCGTTGATGCCTGGCGTGATAGTTGGTGCAGCGATGAAGACGACGTACGGGGCAAACTCTGCTGTCCGCAGGACCTTCAGGGCCTGATGGAGAACAGGTTTTAGAGGTCAAAATGTCCTTATTAGGGCTGTCAATCAATACAAAATTGTAATCACAATTAATCGCATGAGTGTCCATAGTTAATTGCGATTAATTGCAAATGAATCACACATTTTTTTTGTCTGTTCAAAATGTACCTTAAAGGGAGATTTGTCAACTTATTTAATCCTCTTATCAACATGGGAGTGGACAAATATGCTGCTATATGCAAATGTATGTATATATTTATTATTGGAAATCAATTAATAACACAAAACGATGACAGATATTGTCCAGAAACCTTCACAGGTACTGCATTTAGCATAAAACATATGCTCAAATCATAACATGGCAAACTGCAGCGCAACAAGCACATATCTTGAGGTCAGAGGTCAAGGGACCCCTTTGAAAATGGCCATGACAGTCTTTCCTCACCAAAATTTAGCGTAAGTTTGGAGCGTTATTTAGCCTCCTTCCCGACAAGCTAGTATGACATGGTTGGTACTGATGGATTCTTTAGGTTTTGTAGTTTCATGACTCCAGTATCTTCACTCTAGCTTTAAAACTTAGCCCGCTACACCCTAGAAATTGCATTAATGCATTATAGAAATTAGTGGCGTTAAACTAATTTGCGTTAACTTTGCCAGCCCTAGTCCTTATATATGCCCTACATGCATACACACTCACCTGAGGTTCAACGTCCAGTATAGCTACGTGTCCCTGTTGGTGGATCTTCCGGATGGTCTCCAGCCGCGTCCCGTACATGGCGTCCTCGTGGCTGCCGTACTCCAGGTACTCGTTGTTGCTGATGTCCTGCATCATCTGGTCGTGGGAGACAAAGTAGTAGTTCTTCCCGTTCTCCTCGTCCTTCTTTGGAGGTCTGGTTGTGTCTGTGTGGACACCAGGGGGACACGGAGCATTTACATTTCCTGACATATACAACAGCGGTGCTGTTTCTGTGGAGGACCTTGATGGCGTGTCTTACGTGGGATGGGGTAGGCGAATCTGTCGGCGTGCTTGGTGATGAGTGTGTTCTTGATGTGTCTTCTGCCCACTCCATGGGCTCCTGACAAAGACACACACACAGTCAGTCAGTGAGGTCAGTTAACGGAGGCAGGCGTCCCCATTTCTCGCTGCTACACTTCGCAGAACTTACCTAACAATACTAGTGTTTTCCTCTTGAAAGCAGGAAGCTTCACAACCTCTTCATATGTGACGAGATCTAGTTGGTCGAACACTGGGAGTGAGAGAGAGAGAGAGGCAGAGTGAGAGGATGTGGAGAGGAGTGTTCCGGGGAACAAACAGCAGTTAGAGGGGAACAAGAGTCTTAAACACATCTGGTGACTATGTGGTGAAGAGAGGGGGAAGTTGGGTCACTTGTCAAAACAAAGCAGGATAAAAATCTCCCTGACAACACGCCTAATGTCACAACAGTCAGTGGAAATGACAACTGGAGAGCTGAGAGGATCTGTGTAGTGATGAGGACTCCTTTAAAAGGAACAGTATGTAGCATTTAGGGGGCAGAAATGGATGATTTCTGTGATTTCTCAAAGTCTTGCAGGACTACAGAAAACGTTTCCATGGCAATGACATTGCTGTTAATCAAATTTTGCTTGTTATCTAAACCTCAAAATAGTGTTGTAACAAGATCTATTGTGAAAAAGGAGCCAAACTGAAATGAGGAGAAGGGACCTGTGTTGTCAGATGAATAAATCAAGAGAAAACCAGCTGAATAAATCAGATTGAAAAGTATCATCTAGACATAATGCTGAACAAATACGTAAATCAATATAAAAAAGTCAATGTCTCTGGCATCTAAAATGTGAATATTTGCTGCTTTTCATGGGCACGTTTTGCTCTTTCCTTACAATTTACGGGACCAAATTAATAAAGGATCTCAAGAAGTATTTCCGGTAACTAACAATTATTTTTATTATCAAGTAATTTGCTAATTATTTTCTGTATTATTTTTTATAAAATGTCAGAAAAATGTCCTTAATAATAATATCCCAGAGTTCAAGGTGGCACATTTCAAACTGCTTGTTTTATCCAACAATCCAAAAATTATTCAGTTTACTATCATTTTGGCATTCATATTTAACACACTTAATAGATCCCACTTATCAGCATTTTGTATTTACTTATTGACACTGTGGTTATTTGTTATATATTGCATGGCTTAATGCAAATATTTGTACATATTTCTTATATTCTCATTTTCTTATTTTTAATTTTAGTACTTACCTATATTTCTTTACATATATTGTGTTTATAATTTCTTTATATTTTCTTACATTTCTTTATGTTTATACAACAGCAACTGTAACGCCCCCCGGGGATCAATAAAGTATTTCGAATTTCTGATACGTGACAAAGAAAAGCATCAAACGTTCACGTTAGAAAAGCTGGAACCTTTGCTAGAAAAATGACTGAAAAATTGATTATCAATATAATTACTGAAATATTATCTGTCAATCAACTAATTGTTTTAATTCTACCTTATTGCTTGAGATCTTTCATAAGGACATGATTTAAGTTACATTTGTGTGACTATGTTTTCTAAATAAATCACAAGATAATGTTGGAACTTACTTTCTTGAAACTTTGTGCACAGATTATTTATCTTTTACTTTAGTAGTTACCTTTAGGGTTTGTTTTTAATATAAAAACAGTCATTTAAGTTGATGCTGGGTACGACTTTACAAGCATTTCTCTGCGTGACAAACACAGACCAGAATTAATGAGGCAAATTGCAGGTTGTGCAGAGTCACATGTTCGAGCAGAGCTGCTCACTGTACAATGTGTTCTCAGCCGCTGTAACATGAGCCTCCGTGCAGCCACCACCTCAGGGTGCTGACAAGCGAAATACAATACCCACAAGTCACTGGGTTCTCTTATGCAACAGGAGGACTGATGGTGAATAATTGTTTAAAGTTACCGGCTGCACGGAGTGAAGGGAAGATAATATGTTGGTTATTTAGAGACTATTTATATTACTGTCTTCTGGGTAATGAGCACACTCGACCAAACAACGCATTAAAACATGAGTTAAGAGGAACATCACAGCACACAGTATCTGAAACACACAATCTAAGCTACACGGTTTCAGTTTTGTCTCAGCCTTCTGTTGTTTTACGACCGAATCAACAGAAACAAAACTGAAACGCCGGCAGTGACAGCTGATTTAATCTACAGGGTTGATAAAATAAACAGAGAGAAGAGAAGAGAGAGAGTAGAAGAGAGGAGGAGGAGGAGGAGGAGCTGGTCGCTGTCACTGGTTGTTACTTACATGCAGAGAGGCCGTTCAGTAGGAGAAAGCGAGAAAGATGAACAGGAGGGGGGTCATAACATGGTTCGGTTACAACAGCAGAATTACAAAATGTTACACACAAAACAGCAAGATACAACAGCTGGGCAGCTGTGCACGCACTGCACAGTGCCAACGATGGAGATGGAAATACACTTTATACTGTTGTTGTTGCTGTCGGAGGGTAAATTCACACCAACTGGTCACTGTGTAATAATAACATGCACCAGCACAGAGTCTGAGACAGACTGGGATTTTAAAATATATAGATCTAACTCTTTTCCAAGGAAAGCCAGGATCTCTTGCCATAAATTAAGTTTATTATAATTTTCTAATTTGATGTTATTCTTTCAAATTTGTTAGATTATATAGTAATATTTCATCTTTGAAGTGGAATAAACGACGACAATCACACAGAATTGTGTGTTTTTCAGCACGTCCAAGTCCAACCTTTACAGTGCTGACCTGAGGTTATTACTACGGTATTTTACCATATAAAATGATGTGATAATGTGAGAAGTGGACACATATTCTGACTTAATGACCGCTGCAAAAGGTAGAGAGTCACCACTTTTCCGTCTTTCTTATTTACCAGATTTATTTGCCGGTAAATCGGAATGAATACCGTAAAATGTACGATTGAAATGTGGAGAATCTAACCGATCTAACATGTATAACATGTCCATACTGACAAAAGTTTAAACATTTATTAAAGTTTAAACATAATATCTTTATGTGTGATGGTAACCCGCTTAGAATTAGCTTAAGCGGGTCGCCGGGTTTGGGGAATATCAACATATTTTAAACTTTTTTTTTTTTCAGTAACCAAATTATGCTCAATACGTGTTTAATAAAGAAATTTGCCAAGATAAAATAAAATGAAAAGTTTCATCACAAAATAAGTGAGTTGTGGATGGAGGCCTGCATGTCTGGTTGAGTCCTCTTTACAGATTTTACACTCTGCTTTGTTCTCACTTATTCTAAAAAAAATATTTTTGCCACACAGCTGCACTGTAAGCTGCCATTTTAGCATGAAATGTAACCATTACGGCAATAACCGCAATTTAAAATTGTACTTATTTGGCTGACGGTTGCCAGTAGAACTCATAGATGAGGTTTGGAGAAGACATTTTTGTGTCAGTGCGTACAATAGTTTTCTCTACGCAAACACACAGACGCACACAAACAAAAACATGCAGAAAATCCTGAGTTTACGCAGCTAGTTTTTTTCGGGAGAAGGAAATAGAGTTTGATGAGACCAAGGCCCTGCATTAATATATCCTGAATGAGACCATGGGGTTAAACATGTTAAACATGAACTATCTGTGCACTGATTTATGAATCTGTTGTCAATAAAATGGAGGATGAGTGAAGTGTTCAGTTTAAATACTAATGACTAAATGCAGGTGGATCCCATGCATTCATGCTTTACATAACTGTTATGTTCTGAGTTGCATGCTGTAGAATATTAAAGCAATAGCTTTTATATGGACATTGACAGATGTGTCAGCCAAGGTGTCGATGGACATGGTTTGACAGACATGCGCACACACAAACATACTGTACACATGTACACAGATGTTATACCATCATCTTTTGAGAGAAAAACTACATGCACAGATGTGACACATGAAACATAGAACGCTCCACCCGTCACATCGTCCATTACTTGTCTCCTCTCTCTGTGTGCAAACAATAGCCTGTTTATAAAGATAGACGACATGACAGCTCCCCAAAACTGAAGCCGAAACATCTGGATCGCCCCCTGGTGGCTGGCTGCAGTATACTGTCATAAATCCTTCCGCCTCCTTGTTACGTATAGATTTATGTTGGCTCCTGATATAGACTCAGTGTATGCCGCCCACATGCGATCACACACACCCGCTGCTCGGTGCACATACTGTACAGAAGGTGTGAAGCTCTGGTACACGAGCTGCAGACACCTGACACCTCAAAGCCACGTTTCACCTCCAGCCTGCACTCTTCGCTCTGCCCCTTACTCTAAACTCCTCATATCCTCCTCTATTTATTTTTATAATACTTGCATACAAAGAAACAGTCTTGTCATTCAAAGATAGATAAAAGAAATAAATAAATATATGTTTCTGTTGCATTATGTTTACGATCTTTGTTTTCTTTTTTACTAATAAATCTTGTTAAAATACTGGATTATTTTCACCAAAAGAAACTGTTGAACTGTTTATGATGATGTAATTAGAGGTGAAACGATTAGTCGATTAATCAATCAGTCCATTGACAAAATCTGATTTACATCATGATGTTCTAGCTCTATTCAGTTAAAGTGAGTATTGGGGGGGAAGGTAAATAATAACGTGTTCATGATGTGGTCAAATCATTTTGCAAAATGTAGTTTTTGGTGAGGCGGATCATCAGGGATTAATAATAAATTCACAAAAAAACAGAATGCAAACAGTAATAAAGGAGTGTACAGTATGTTGAAGTGAAGACGCAAACATTAATTGGTTTCAGCTTCTCAAATGCAAATATTTTCTGGTGTTGTTAGTGTTTTATGACTGCTGTGATGGGCACCAAAGGGTTGGAAACCTGGGCTGCAACTAACGATTATTTTCAATATCAATTATTTTCTCGACGTCCTCAAATGTTTTGTTTTGTCCACAACTCAAAGATATTCAGTTTACTGTCATAGAGGAGTAAAGAAACCAGAAAATATTCACATTTAAGAAGCTGGAATCAGAGAATCTTTACCTTTTTTTTCCTTAAAAAAATGACTCAAACCGATGATGAAAATAGTTTAATAGTTCACAACTAATCGATTAATCGTTGCAGCTCTATTGGAAACTTCTGTCCAAATTCAACTTTTTTTAATCTGCTTCAAACGTTTGTATGTCACTCTTTCATGGCCCTGTCTCACGTCTGCTGTTCTACAAATTAAAATTTGGTTTGAAAGTAATTCAAAGGGAATTATTCCCAGTGAATCAGGAGATCAGAAGACAATACAACACAACATAAAAGAGTTTCTACAGACCCCCAAAAAAAGGCTGGAGCATCTCAAACATCTTAATCGCACCTCTACAAAATCTATTTGGCGTCAAAACTAACAGCAAACAAAAACCTTTGCCGCCAGCTTCCTCTGTCTCTCACACTGACCTCCTCCTCGCCTCCTGTGTTAACTCAACAGTCACGGCTCAGGTCGCAAACACACGTGAGGAGTTTTTACCCCCGACACCTCGGCCTGATCACACAGCCCAGACACATGGCCGTGATATCCGAGTAGTGAATCTACAGTATGTGCCACATTCACGTCCAGACGCCGCTAAACATAAACTGTATTTGATACCTCATGTTTAAGTGGTAAGATACTTTGCCACACACATGCACATCCTCATGCCTGTTATTTAAAACTATGCCTGAAAAAATGCACAGATTTCGCCGGCGTTGGTGTTCGTGTCAATGAGCTGCCCACAATTCCCCTAAATTGTTCCTGCGCTCATATAAGATTTCTGCTACACTGGCAGCTTTTCCTGTCATTCCTGGCAGCGGCTCCGCTACCGGAGATGAACGCTATGAGATCCTGTTACATACTAAGTTCCACCTACAGACACACAGACAGACACACACACACACACACAAACACTCACACTAAACATTATGTAAGATGCATGCACTGAGATGTCTGCAGCATGTTGCTTTGTGTGCACATGCATGTGTGTGTGAGTGCATGGTGTACCTGCGTTGTGCTTGGCCAAATACTTGTCTTTGTACTGCTTCTTCTTCTTGCCAAACCAGGTACAGCTGGCCTGCTGCTCCTGCTTGGTCTTCTCCATGGCTATACACGCCACCCGCCTACAACAAACACACAGACAGCGTCAGAACAGACCGCTTATTAAGTCAGAAACTTAAAGATTTGGTTGAGTTACAGACATTATTAGTTATGTACGGAGCAAAAAGCAGAGTATTAACAGAAAAGTTACAAAAGTTGTTTGTTTTTGCAATGAATCGCACATTTTGTATCTGTTCAAAATGTACCTTAAAGGGAGATTTGTCAACTATTTAATTCTCTTACCAACATGGGAGTGGGCAAATATGCTGCTTTATGCAAATGTATTAATATATTTATTATTGGAAATCAATTAACAACACAAAACAATGACAAATATTGTCCCATTGGTGCCAACCATGTCATGCTAGCTTGTCGGGAAGGAGGCTAAATAACGCTCCAAACTTACGCTAAATTTTGGTGAGGAAAAACTGGCATGGCCATTTACAAAGGGGTCCCTTGACCTCTGACCTCAAGATATGTGAATGAAAATGGGTGCTATGGGTACCCACGAGTCTCCCCTTTACAGACATGCCCACTTTATGATAATCACATGCAGTTTGGGGCAAGTCATAGTCAAGTCAGCACACTGACACACTGAGAGCTGTTGTTGCCTGTTGGGCTGCAGTTTGTCATGTTATGATTTGAGCATATATTTTAATGCTAAATGCAGTACTTGTGAGGGTTTCTGGACAATATCTGTCATTGTTTTGTGTTGGTCATTGATTTCTAATAATAAATATATACATACATTTGCATAAAGCAGCACATTTGCCCACTCCCATGTTGATTAGAGTATTAAATACTTGACAAATCAGATAAAAAATGTGATTAATCCTGATTAACTATTTTAATCGATTGACAGCCTTACTATTAATGTTTTGAGTAAGGGGCAGGCAAAATAAGATGTATTCTCCCTACTCCTTTTCGGTCATGGAGTTGTGTTTTGATTGTGAATCACTCTTTTCTTGTGCACTACCATGAGCGGAACAAATAAAAATGAAACGAAACTTTGTGAGTTGAATGATTGTAGATGTGGAGGAATAGTTTCTGTGTGTGTGTGTGTGTGTGTGTGTGTGTTTTCCCCTCTCACCACTCCTGCAGCTCTGGCGACGGGATGAGGCCCGCCGTGCCGTTTTTCGTGTTCTCCAGCTTGCCCTGCCACCAGTTGTGGTCGTCCTTGGAGATGATCTGGATGATGTCGCCCACCTGGAAGCGGATGCCGGCCTCCTTGCAGGGGATGAGCTCGTCTTTGGAGGGGTCGTATTCAAACTGGGCCCTCACGTAGATCTGTGGCGAAAAAAAAAAAAGCGTAGATGTTTAAAGAGTGCGCTAACGAAGGGATGGATTGGGGGTTGTTGGTGCGGCGGTGGCGGTGGCGGTGGTGTGTCAACTGACAGAAGTGAGTGATGTGAGAGGTGAAAGGAAGAGGAATGTGACAGACAGGAAGATAAAGAGTGGCTAGATTTTGCGTATCATGGCAGCTAGACCTGAGGTAATGGACTCTCAGGGAGGGGGATGTTTTGGTTGCCAGGCTGGAAACTGGTTTCCAAGGAAGGACTTTTCTCCAGTGAGATAAACCCAGACACCGCCGGGCTATTAATGAGCCTCTTGACACTCTGGTAATCACGGCACAGGCATTGTTTATGTGTCCAGTATTTCAAAACAACAGTCATTATCCTGCTTTATTCCATTTTTAACCACACAGCCGTTGGTTGCTCTTTTTTACGGTCGACACTGAGTGTGAAAGTGAGCTGGTGGACTAAAGTGTACAAATGTTTCTTTTTTTTGGGGGGGGGGAAGGATGGGAGAGGCTGTCTCTTACCTTAACAGACATTTTGTCCTTGATTGGAGGTCTGGATACAATCTAGGATTTGAAAGCATCACACACGTCATGCAGCAAAACGGCTATGCAATGTGTAAACAGCAGTATGGTGGCCAAGGTCGGTGGAGGGGAGAGAGGTTGGTGGAGGGGAGTGGGGGGTGGTTGATGGTGGTGAGACAGGACAACGACGTACAGCTCCTCTTTTGGAGCGACAGAAAGTAGTCTTACCCTCGTAACACTTTTTAAATATTTACTTCCCGTCGACATATTATAAACTATGACTCAGTGGTACTGAGATCAAGCTGTGCAACTCTGCCAAAGCTTGTGGTGTAAGATGGACTCTACTGCTCTCTGCTGGCAGGATCTGCTGCTCACAAGATCCTCTGATGCCACAATGAGAAGAGTGAGAGAGTGTGATTATTGTGTCAGGAAGGTGCACACACAAAGGGGTGGGATGAGATGACGGTTACGGAGGATTGTTATGCTGACACAAGAGAGGTTGAATTCACATCTGACTGGGGATCAGTGCTTAGGGGTGGATCTCTAGGCTCTGCAGGGTTCAACAATGCCTGTGCCATTATTACCACATACGGTTAGAAAGGAAGGGGGTGAAGTGTCTGGCTGATAACACAGCAGTGGTCACTCATATTGATTCAGTGTATTAGTAAAGAAAAACCAAGTAGAGGTCTTCATAAATACTCTCAGTTCCAGTAACAGAGACCTGACCTGGGAAAAGAGTCCGATCGGATCCAAATCAGTCAAATTGGGTCAAAGTAGGGTCACGTTCTACTGCAGTGTGTCAGTATATCTAATACCAGAGTATTGGGCTGAAACAATTAGTCGAGCGACAGAAAATTAAGCATTATTTAACAAATAATTGTTACAGTCAAACATCCTCTGGTACCGGCCTCTAAAATGTGAGTATTTGCTGCGGCCAGACAAAACTAACAATTTCAACTGAGAATTTTCTGATATTTTATAGACCAAGTGATTAAAATTAACCCCCAAAATAACTGACGGACTCAGCAATTGGGAAAATAATCCCTAGTTGCAGTCCTACCTGAGTGGATCTTATCAACTCTGATCACATGGTATGTCATACTTAATGGAACAGGAAGTGTTTTGGATCAGGTCTGATTATCCTCGGGTATTGGTTCTGACCATAGACTGTATATAAAAGATGGACGAAATGACAGCTCGTCAAAAAGTGAAGCCAAAACATCTGGATCGCCCCCTGGTGGCTGGCTGCAGTATACGTCATAAAGCCTGCTAAACATGGGCCAAATTAAAAAAATCAAAGTACACGTCAAATACATTTTTCCCAAAGATGGTTTCTGTCATTTTAGGTCGTTCTTATCACGCTGATGTATGTTAAGTGTTTATTTTTTTGACAACTTTGGTTTTAATTAGTTATTTCATGCTATAAAAATGGGGTGAGACGTCATGATTGACAGCTGCTCTGAGTGACGTAGTCGCAGCCGGAGGCGCTGAATGGTACGAGAAAGGAGATGTAACTTTAACTTTCCATAATCGTCACCAGTCTGTGTAATAGAACATGTGTCAATTTGATCACAAAAGTAGTTATAGAGATATTATGGTTAGTTGTTGTGTCTTTCTGGCTCACGCTAGCAAGCTGCGGCTGTGCTCGGCTCGTGATTGGCTCGGGCGGGACCTTGATACCACAGCCAGCCGCCCGATCACTACAGCACAGACTCTGGCTCCAAATGATCTTAAAATCTCAAGATGGAAGCTCCTTTTTCCAGGATATTTTGGCTTCACTCTCTATATTTACAGTCTATGGTTCTGACTGAGCTCGGGTTCCTTTCGGATCAGGTCTCTTTTTTTGGAAATATATTTACTGGTATGCACATCGAGTTCTGGAAGGTTTTCCCGTTGGTCTGTTTAAGATTGGGTCCAAAATATTAGACTTGTGAAGACCTCTACAAGTGACCATCGAAGTGTTATCTCTGTTTTGTGGATGTGTTTTGTCTGTGCAGGCGTGGTTGTTAAAGAACACAGATGAGGAGAGAAGGATCATGAAGATGTGTCTGGATCTCTGGCTTCCTTCACCAGCTGGATATACACAGACAGGCTGGTGCATTTGCATTAATACCATTCTGACTGTTTTCCTCTTGAAGGGGAAGCATTATGTTCTCTAAATCAATAAAATCTAATTTCCCAAAACACCCTCAAAACAAAAGCCTCATTTGAATCCAGATGCATTCTGTCTGCTCCCCTCTCCGGTCTGCCAACAGCTCAACAGCTGCAGCCTATTTTGGTGTGAATTATATTATTTAAATGTAATGCATTCTGGAGCGGGCCCAGAATCCAATATTTCTTCTTTAATAGTTTAAAAAAGGTTTTAAAAAGAGGTCAGACCTCGGCCATTTGCATCATGTTTGAACAGCCTGGGGATCAGTCAGCGGCCGCTCTGAACAAAAAAATCTAGTGAATTAATCCAAATTATACTGATGAGTTTTGTGAAGCAGAGAAGACGGTTAGGGGAGAAATTGAGACACACACTTCTATATAAAAAGGGAGGGATGCAGGCGTTGTATAAAGGAGCTAGAGTAAGTACAGGTAAGGGAGTGAGGGGCTGTTATTCACCTGTCGACCCTTGGGCTGAATGGTGGACGGCAGGTCCTGTGGAGGTAAACCATTGATGACAGAAAGAAACGGTTAAGCAAGATTAAACTAAAACATTTCCTTTTGAGAGGCTTAAACATGAATGCACATTCATCTGCAATCTAGCTTCTTCTGCAGGAGAGAGGAAAAGTGGAAACAGAGTAATTCTCATCTGTTAAAGCAGATCTGGCCGTGGAGCGACCAAGCAAGCACAGAGCAAGCGAAGCAGCTGCAGCAGCAGCAGCATCAGCACCACCACAGTGTGTCTGTCTGCAGCCAGTTGGCGGAGAAACAAAAGAACTGCAGAACCTGATTAGGTTTAGTGTGTGAATGTGTGTGTGTGTGTGTGTGTGTGTGTGTGTGTGTGTGTCCCCTGTACCACCGTGACCAACGGGGAGGCCGAGTGTGTTGTGTCAGCAATGTAGGCACAGCACGCAGCAGGCTTTATGAGGCACACCAATTTGTTAACTGAGATATCGGACACGGGGGCCTTTGGCTCAAACAGGGAGGACGACACGGGATCAGGAGATCTACGGCACGCCTACTGTTTAATTCTACTGCTACTACAACAACAAGTCAAAAATGAAACAGAAATAAACACAATCTGTTATAAAACGGATCAACACGCACATGTAAAAATACCACGACACATCAACGTGACAATTGAGACTCAGCGGGAGGGTTGTGGGTCTGTCTGTGGGGTTTTTCTGGGGGATTGGGGGGGGGTCCTTACCAAGATAGAACTGTTAATGCTGGAGTGGCCATTGGCAGGGGACTGCCTGGAGGTGGTGGGGGACTCTTTCTGAAATAAGACACACAGGTCAGCAGCGCCACACACACACATATACACAAATGTTACACAAGCATTCATGAACTTGTGTGTTCACACACAGACGGTCACACATGTCTGGGGAGCGACCGGCGGCGATGAGAGGGTCAATTTGTGGAACACTCTAGAGACCCACCACGGCGTTGACGTAATGAAATGCGTCAACAAGACATGGGGGGACGACATCATCGGCTGGCCTCCAGCCTGCACGTCCTCACATCACCACAGGGGGGCGGTGGACTAACATCAGATGCTCAGACCATGAGGTCATCCCTAACAGACTGTCACAGCAGCTCAAAGACTAAATCTGTCTGTCAGTGTGAGCTGGACGACCAAAAGAGCTGAAATTAGATTTAAATAAATATTCAATGTTTTTATGGAATTATTTAAGAGATAATCTCAAATGTGACTACTAAGGCTGTCAATCAATCAAAATATTTAATCGCGATTAATTGCATGATTGTCTGTAGTTAATCATGATTAATTGCAAATTATTCGCACATTTTTTATTCTGTTCAAAATGTACCTTAAAGGGAGATTTGTCAAGTACAATACTCTTATTAACATGGGAGTGGGCAAATGTGCTGCTTTCTGCAAATGTATGTATATATATATTATTGGAGATCAATTAACAACACAAAACAACGACACATATTGTGCAGAAACCCTCACAGGTACTGCATTTAGCATAAAACAATATGCTCAAATCATAACATGGCAAACTGCAGCCCAACAGGCAACAACAGCTGTCAGTGTGTCAGTGTGCTGACTTGACTATGACTTGCCCCAAACTGCATGTGATTATTATAAAGTGGGCATGTCTGTAAAGGGGAGACTCGTGGGTACCCAGAGAACCCATTCACATATCTTGAGGTCAAAGGTCAAGAGACCCCTTGGAAAAAGGCCATGACAGTTTTTCCTCGCCAAAAGTTAGCCTACATTTGTAGAGTTATTTAGCCTCCTTTGCGACAAGCCAGTATGACATGGTTGGTACCGATGGATTCACCAGGTTTTCTAGTTTCATATGATACCAATATCTTCACTCTAGCTTTAAAACTGAGCCTACTACAACCTAAAAATTGCAAGTTGCGTTAAAGAAATTAGTGAAGTTAAAACTAATTTGCCCTAACACGTTATCATTCCTTTAACTTTGATGGCCCTAATAACTACGATAACTATTTTGTTTTAACTGTGAAAATGGAGGAGATGAGATGACGACTGAAATATGAAGTTTCTGCATAAATTTGGATATGCACTCTGAAATCTAAATTATGAGCAGAAAATAAATGATGAGTAAAGAGAGCTTCTTCAGTGTCTTTGTGTATGAATTGATCATTTAAAACTCTTTTCATGGTGAAAGAATTGAAGTATTGTACTTTATGGAGTTATAGTTGGTCGTCTTTTTCTCCGTCTCCAGCTAAAAATTGCAAATGCTGTGGTTTGTGTGCAGGACTTTCCAAAATTAAAGTTCTGTTGTGGCTGAGCGGTCACTGAGTTTTTAAGCCTAAATAAAGAAAACCACATCAGCACATGTCGTCCCAGTTTTACAATCTTTGCATTGGTTTCCAATTTCAATCCATGTTAAAATAATCCAACTAATTACATACAAGGTTTGACATGGCCACCAGATTACATCAGTAAATTCCCCTTCTGTCCCTAAAGACCTGTCCCTAAAGACCTCTTAGATCCACTGGTTTAGTCCAGGACAAGAGCCAGTAAAGCTTTTGGCTGCAGAGCTCATTTTTGTCTCTGAATTGTTGGTTTCTACTCCTGATTGCATTTCAAGTCTTTTGGTCGTCCATGTTTATCCATGAGTTTGGGGCAGAAGGTGACAGAGTTTGTGTAAACCATCTTTGTCTCTCTGTGTGCAAGTGAGTGGTGTGCGTGTCAACTGTTCAAACAGGGGGTGGACAAAATACCTTACTGAACAACAGCCCTGCAGTAAAAATAAATTTCCTCAAGCTCACAATGTTTGTTTTATTGTAAAGAATGCGTTAGGTGTTGGTTTAAAGCAGATTTTGTGATGTATTTTTTGGGTCTCCACCATCTCCTGAGGGAAATATCTGGCTTTTAAATGCTCCACTATGTTGACGAGGTCTGTCTGCCATTCATGCTGGGCAGGTAGCATTTTAGTAGGTAGCACTTTAGAGCTTTTTTGATGAAAACAGCTGCCTGCTGCTGGAACGGGGCTGATGAGAGCTGCGAGTCTGAACCAAAACAGTCGAGTTAAAAGACACTAAAACACTGCTGTGGAGGTAGAGACCCCTTGCATATTACACATCAAGTATTACAGTACAAGTGTTGATTAGTGCAGCTTTAACTTGATGGTTATTTTGTGGTGGGGAGCTCTGCTCTGCCAGTCCCCGCTGAGAACCAACACTGACACCACGCTGCTGGAGGCCCAGGCCGTATTGCTCGGCCCGCTGGAGGGACAAAAGCACCAGAACCAGGACTGAGCGGGGCAGACTGTCAGACCTTGCTGCGGTAAAATGAGAGGTTTTCTAAAGGGAGTCTGGTGCTCGGAAAAACTACCGCTCGTAGTAGCTTTAAAGAAATTTGCACTGTTTGCAGTGTTTCTGTTATTTTGTCCACCCCTGTAGTGTGTGAGTGTGAATACAGGACGGGATTGCACAAAGAGGTGAGGCTCATTGCTGGACCAGAGGAGGTCAAGGGGGAGAGGGGGAGGGGGGGTTCCGGTATCTTGGTTGTGAAATTGGTGTGCTGAAAATGCAAAACACAGCAAAACACACACACATAGATACACACACACTGCACACCCCATACACACAACATACTTGTTTTACACACACACACACACACGCTCAGTTAACAGGCGAGCAGTTAGTAACCAGATCAGGAGCTCACAACCAGCAGGAAAGAGAGGAGAGGAAGAGGAAGAGGAGGAGATGTTACCTCACACGAGGAGCCCTGCGTCCGGTAACTTGGCACTATTTTGAAGGTGATGCTGCCTCGCATCTCCCTCTGTGGACACACACACACACACACACACACAGATAGCGTATTCTTATCTTGTGTTTAGCATGTGACATTTTGCTGATTAACACAGCAGCGATACACTGAAGCATGT
>CAKAKR010066210.1:17829-37154 GCA_916700685.1 Adelosebastes latens
ACAACAGCCCTGCAGTAAAAATAAATTTCCTCAAGCTCACAATGTTTGTTTTATTGTAAAGAATGCGTTAGGTGTTGGTTTAAAGCATATTTTGTGATGTATTTTTTGGGTCTCCACCATCTCCTGAGGGAAATACCTGGCTTTTAAATGCTCCACTATGTTCACGAGGTCTGTCTGCCGTTCATGCTGGGCAGGTAGCATTTTAGTAGGTAGCACTTTAGAGCTTTTTTGATGAAAACAGCTGCCTGCTGCTGGAACGGGGCTGATGAGAGCTGCCAGTCTGAACCAAAACAGTCGAGTTAAAAGACACTAAAACACTGCTGTGGAGGTAGAGACCCCTTGCATATTACACATCAAGTATTACAGTAGAAGTATTGATTAGTGCAGCTTTAACTTGATGGTTATTTTGTGTTTTTTTATGATGTGCTTGTCCTCGTGACTTAGGAGTTTATTTTGCAACAAGCAAGTTACTAGAAAGAACTTTCAGCTGGTTATGAAACAGTCTCAGTTTAATACTGATGCCTCTATATGACCTACATCAGCAAACAAGACCGTCAGGGAGAAGATTGGCTATTTCTATATAGTTATCCTTAATGCTTGTCTTCGGATTCCCCGCGAAATCAGACGAAACGATTTACGGCACGCAGGTTCACCAGAAACTCCTCCAGCGGGGCCTCCAGCAGCGACCAGCCCGCCGTGGACAGACCCAGATCCGGCTTCGCTGACGCTTTCGACTTGCAGTCGAAGCTCCGGCGGGAGGTGGAGAGCTCTGCTCTGCCAGTCCCCGCTGGGAACCAACACTGACACCACGCTGCTGGAGGCCCAGGCCGTATTGCTCGGCCCGCTAGAGGGACGGAAGCACCAGAACCAGGACTGAGCGGGGCAGACTGTCAGACCTTGCTGCGGTAAAATGAAAGGTTTTCTAAAGGGACTCTGGTGCTCGGAAAAACTACAGCTTGTAGTAGCTTTAAAGAAATTTGCACTGTTCGCAGTGTTTCTGTTATTTTGTCCACCCCTGTAGTGTGTAAGTGTGAATACAGGACGGGATTGCACAAAGAGGTGAGGCTCATTGCTGGACCAGAGGAGGTCAAGGGGGAGAGGGGGAGAGGGGGAGGGGGGTTCCGGTATCTTGGTTGTGAAATTGGTGTGCTGAAAATGCAAAACACAGCAAAACACACACACATAGATACACACACACTGCACACCCCATACACACAACATACTTGTTTTACACACACGCTCAGTTAACAGGCGAGCAGTTAGTAACCAGATCAGGAGCTCACAACCAGCAGGAAAGAGAGGAGAGGAAGAGGAAGAGGAGGAGATGTTACCTCACACGAGGAGCCCTGCGTCCGGTAACTTGGCACTATTTTGAAGGTGATGCTGCCTCGCATCTCCCTCTGTGGACACACACACACAAACACACAGATAGCGTATTCTTATCTTGTGTTTAGCATGTGACATTTTGCAGATTATCACAGTAGCGATACACTGAAGCATGTACTAACACACTTAGTCATGATTATGCACACACATACTAACTCACCAGCATCTTCTGCAGCTGCTCAACAGTCTGGTTGGCCACGCTGATGCTGTTGATCTCCCTGATCTCGTCTCCGACGTGCAACGTTCCTGAAAAAAAACCAAAAGTGGAATCAAACCTTTCTCCTCATTAAACGACATCACTATATTTCATTAGCCTCTGTTGCTTTTTTTTTTTCTCCCATCACAACTGTAGTAGAGAAAAGGCATCCTTTTGTAATTGGGCTGGCTTTCCAATTACCACACGATAAATCAGCTGGGGATTAATTAACAGTATGCTACCGTCACAATACAACAGCAGAGCAAGTGTCGCCTTCAACCACGAGAGCAGAGATGAACCAGCTGTTGAAATGTCTGGTAAAATGGATGCATGTGCACACTTATCACCCTGCTCTTTGTCTCCTGTTGAAGTGAAGATGAAGGAGGATAAATTCTGACTGAAAATCTGAACAGTTCATGTCCTTCTTCTGCTTCCTGAAGGTTTACATTAATAATAGGATGACATTTTCTGCAAACGTTAGAGCTGCAACGATTAATCGATTTGGTGTCAACTATTCTGAAAATGGATTAATCGGTTTGAGTTATTTTTATTTTCTGGTTTCTTTCCTCCTCTATGACTCTATGACAGTAAACTGAATATCTTTGAGTTGTGGACAAAACAAGACATTTGAGGACGTCATCTTGAGCTTTGGGAAACACTGATCGACATTTTTCACCATTTTCTGACATTTTATAGACCAAACAACTAATCGATTAATGGAGAAACTAATCGATAGATTAACAATGAAAATAATTGTTGGTCGTAGCCCTAAACTAAACTAAACCCTATTTTTTAAGTAAATGACACGGCCAGACAAGCAATATGGTGCTATTTCACATTAGAAGTGAATCAGTATTAGGGCTGAGCGATATGGGCAAAATCTTCTATCACGTTATAGGTAATTTCATATCTCGATAACGATATATCTCCCGATGTAGCATGTTTTCTGTCTATATGAAATAACCACATGGTAAACCCTATTTTTGTATACTCCTGTGTGACTTAAATACTTATTTTTAGTATAGTATTTTCTCGTTTTAAGAACTTCAGTGCAAAATGATCATAACAGTGAAATTATAGAGAAAAAATAAATAAATATAGACCTAGCCTATATCACAATAGAAATAATATGGAAAAATATATACAATAGACATGTTTATAATCAGTATACATGAAAAATTGATTATTGCAGGTAAGTTTAAGGTGATTATAATCACAGAATATCATAACAGCTTTTCTTCTGTGGAGCAAATTTGACTATTTTCCAAATTTCACAAGGCATGGCTCTCTGTCCACTGTATATGAGTAGTAAACCTGAGTCATACAGTCTGTAGGAAGCCATTTATGAAATGCCCTTAATGTCGGTGTAGGCATAAATGTGAGTTGTGAGAGCGTACCTTGTCTGTGGATCATTCCCCCGTGCATTATCCTGGCGACAATGCAGTGGTTTGACTCGTTCATCTTCAGCGTGATGCCCTGCATGAATTAACACATTGTGGATGATTCAGTGATTAAAGTCTCAACAAAAAGCTCCAGTGTGAGTGCAGTAAAATATGTTAAACTGCGTACCATCGGCTCGTCTGTGTTCTTCTGGAACTGGACCAGGCGGACCCTGGTGACGTTCTCCAGGTCCATGTCTCCGTTGGTGCTCTCCGGGGAGTCTCCGTTCAGGTAGGGCGAGGTGGGCGGAGGGGTCACCCTCAGAGCCTCGTCGCTGTAAACCTCGTGGGCCACCACGTCGTGGGCCTGCAACAAAGCCTGCGGACACACATGCAGACACAGTTAGAGTAGCTCGGACTTTAAATACAGGAGAATGGGACAGTTTGGGGTCAGAAATCCAAGGAAATGCAGTTATGGAGGCTAAGGGGCCGTTCACATGCTGCGTCTAAAACGTGTGGAAAACGCCAGCCATGACACTTTCATCCTTTTATCCAAGGTGATTGGGAGGTTGCGCTCCTGTCACGCCTGCCGTTACTAAGCAACCAAAACCTGCGTGCTGCGATGACGATGATGAAGTTGTGGAAATTTAGCAGGAAGTCTCACTGACTAAACTAAACAAAGTCATAACAAAGATAAATGGATTTCCAGCACCGTGTATCCCTCACAGTAACTTTAGGGCTTGATTTGTCTGTGTCAGTTTGACGGTTGACCTTTCAACCGGATGTTGTGACGTCCTCGGACGGAAAGGGTGAAGCAAGTAAAATAGTTCGTGGGACAGATCGTAAAGCTCTACGTAGCCCTGCACTAAAATGATTAACTTCTCCTCCATATATTTACCGTAGACTGATATTTACGGAAGACAGAAAAGACGTCTGCCGGCTGTGATTGGTTGTTTCTCGTCCCATGACATGCGGTGCGCGTTGCTGCGGTCCAAAAGTTGAACTATTTTTATCTCGGGGTGCAGCTGTCGCACCCTGAAAATTAGGCGCTTAGCCAGCTCTCGCTTTTGAGCGCGCCTTCCACGCGTCTACATTAACAACAATGGATTTGAGGGCGCAAAAAACGCAGCATGTGAACGACCCTTTACTTGTTCAGAGTTGACAGAATATCATCAAAATCCACCTCAACAAAACATGTAAATAAAACCTTTCAATACTTGTTTTGTAACTGTATTGATTCTTACATTTGACTCAAAGTGAGCGGAATCCTGAACACCAAAAATACCGTCTCACTCGTGGATATCACCAACGTGCATGGACAGCATCTCTTCATTCTCCAGTCAGACAGCTAACGAGCAGGAGGGATTTACATCACTCTCTACTCCGCCGTAGTTTCAGGTATTCCCCTTTTTCCTCAGGTGCCTTTGCTGTGTATCCCCTCTGTCTGTTTGAGTTAAAGCAGCCTGTGTCGTGTAGCTGCAGAGCCCGCTGGTGCCTCACACCCACAGAGTTCAGCTCTACTCTACTGACAGCCACAGAGGCCTCTGAGTGGCACTTTAACAAACCAGTCTGAACTTCAGAAGACAGCAGCCAAACCTCAACAAAGGGGAAACCTGTCACTGTCTTGCGTCACGCACACACGCACTTACGCACACGCACACCCGAGGATGGAGAGCAGATCAGAGAGGCAGAGACGTGAAGGCAGTGGCAGCGTCTCTAACTTCCATGTCAAACTACATCACACACAAAAGTAACTTCATGTTCCGGGACACGGAGGAAGTTAAGGTTGTGTGTGTGACTGTGCCCTAATGAGGACAGGGTTAAGGGGTTAACTAATCCTCCCATGCTGTGTGGTGTGGGTGTGCTTGAGTGAGTGCGAAAAAAGCAAAACCCACAAAAAAAGATAAGTGAGAAAGAGTGTGAGAGATAATGATCGCAGAGCGTCAGAGTTAGAGGAGAGATGTTGAGATTATCTGATGCCCCGGTCAAATTCTCTGAAAAGTAAAAACTTTTTAAAAACAACCTTCGGTATTAAACGCGGCTGCGAACCTCAATAACAACCACAAGATGCTTGTTGACATCAGAGGCTTTCACATGAAAGAAAAGATGATGTAACATCGCACAGATCCTGTTTGTAATGTAGTTGGAGAAAAGAAAAGGTTGTTTCTAAAGGTCACGGTAGAAAATACTGAAGTCAATCAGTGACATAAGTTGCTGCAGGAGGTTTCAAACAGGAGCACACTGCTATCACTCTTCTACAGTTATCTTACATTTTCTCTATAGATATCCACACCATTAATACAGCATCAAACAACTATTAACTATGTAAAGGTATAGAGGAGTAATGTCTACCTGAGCAGAGAATGAAGTCACTCTCCCTCTGTGTGTGTTGTAATCAGAGCTTCTCTGTGCTTTGTTGACATATCCAGGCCGGTTGTGTGTGCTTTTAATTCATGTTAGTGCATGTGAGCGTGCCCCACTGGCTTGCTCAGGGCCGCCACTCTGCGCTGCTCTCATATGGCGGTTACAGCTAATAACGCCGTCCAGACCGATGGCGCCATTGCGGAAGCGTAGCACCCATCCTCCGGTTCCCCCCACTGTAAGCTCTGTCAGTACTGTTGCCTTTGTTTTCACTGTTAGCGCTGTTAGCATCATTAGCTGTGAGTTAGATCGGTGCATCCCTAGCCGGCTCAGCTCTCACCATGTTGAGAGAAAAAACTCTCAATCTCGCATTTAGCACCTTTAACCTCAAATATCTTAAACATTAGTCTGAAGACAACCCTTAAAGAAATAGTTCAATATTTTGGGAAATATACTTATCTGCCTACCAACGCCTCTAAATCCTATTAATTTACTACTGAGTGGATCTTGTGATTGTTTTTGTGAAACGCTGATTCAATCTCAGTCATTAAGATACAGTAACGTGGGGGAGAAGTCCTTTAAGTGCTCCGAAAAATGGAAATTAAATGATCGAAAGCAACCAAAAGAGCTACGGAGTGAAACCTCCTGCTGAAACACTTTTTAAAAAAAAATCCATACACAAAGAGAAAGGTAAAAAATGACAATTTGGTTTTTTTTAGGGGGAGTTTGGTTGCTGGAACTATTTCTTGGTCCTCGGTGACATCCCAGAGTCTCGTTGTCATAGCGAGGTTGCCAGGCAATAGCCGACGACACTTTGCACAGGAGTGCTGAGCGGATGGATTAACTGCTGGTTGTCAAGAAATAATTACAGCATGTAACTCCGCTTAAAAACACTGTTTTTCTGTTTTTGTACGGATTAAACAAATGACATGTATTGTGTTCATTAGTGAGCTTTAGAGGTGCTGGGAAGCAGATTTCTTTTTTTTTTACCTGGCTTTCTAGAGGTTTGTGTCTTTAGCTCGCTATTTATCAATTTTCTTAAAGTGGCAGTAGACAGGTTTTTTGCTTTAACTTATCATTATGAAATAAATGTTGATTGCACAAAGTAATGGCTGTAGAATAATGACACCATCAGCGTTTAGATTGGTTCCCTATAATCCTCACTTTCACTATGTAATTCTGTCTGCCACCGAATACGATCTCCCGGAAAAATTAAGACTCCATTTATGGCACAAAGGAGGTGGTTGAAAATGAGTCTATTGCCATTTTAAATGAAAAGATCAATAACACTTATATCTGTCCGTTGAATATGAAGCTACAGCCAGCAGCAGCCGGTTATCTTGGCTTACTTAGTAGGCCAAGTGTGTCAGTGTGCTGACTTGACTATGACTTGCCCCAAAACTGCATGTGATTATCATAAAGTGGGCATGTCTGTAAAGGGGAGACTCGTGGGTATCTATAGAACCCATTTTCAGTTTTTCCTCGCCAAACTTTAGTGCAACTTCGGAGCGTTATTTAACCTCCTTTGCGACAAGCTAGTATAACATGGTTGGTACCGATGGATTCCTGAGGTTTTTCTAGTTTCATATGATACCAGTATCTTCACTCCTGTTTCAAAACTGAGCCCGCTACAACCTCTGAAAATCGATTGCGTTAAAGAAATTAGTGGTTTGCGCCCATGTGAATCAATGCTAAAATCAATCAATGCTACTAGTAGGTGTAGCAGGCCCCTTCTGACCCACATCTATGAGGCTTATAACCACTGATAACGCCCCTTTTAATGACCTGATAACAGTCTTACCGGGTGGAAAACCACAACTAACTTTTTTTGTTTGGATTAAACAAACAAGATACACCTGTTCGTTAGAGAGCTTTAGAGGTGCTGGTTATTTTTTTTTTTTTATAACTTTTAGACAGAGCCAGCTGTTGCCTTATTTCCAGTCTTTATGCTAAGCTAAGCTAATCACTTCTTGACTTTAAAGGTCCCATATTGTAAAAAGTAAGATTTTAATATCTTTTATATTATAAAGCAGGTTTTAGTGCTATATAAATACTGTAAAAGTATCAAAATGCTCAATATACAGAGAAATACACACAGGCAGTATACAGAAATTGTGCGTTTGAAACAAGCTGTCAGGATTTCTGCCCATTTGTGATGTCACAAATATGCAATATTTAGACCCTTTACGCAGTAAACATTCTAAATGTGTCCCAGTTTATTTCTGGTTGCAGTATATGTGAATAACATCAGCTGACAGGAAGTACACATGGACCCAAGCTGTTGCCTAGCAACGCAATTCTGTTGCAATTCCGTTGCAATTCCGTCGCAATTCCGTCAAAATGCTCTAAAACGAAGCGTTTCAGGCAGAGGGTAAATACAGGCATATTCAGGCAGACAGTATGAGGAAAATAAAGGGTTTTTTGAACATTACAACATGTTCTAGTACAAACACAAAATACAAGTATGAACCTGGAAATGAGCACGATATGGGACCTTTAACTCTGCTGCACATAACACTGAGACACAAGAGTAGTACTGATCTTCTCATCTCTCTCTCTCAGAAAAGAAAGCTAA
This sequence comes from Adelosebastes latens, assembly GCA_916700685.1. NCBI lineage: Eukaryota > Metazoa > Chordata > Actinopteri > Perciformes > Sebastidae > Adelosebastes > Adelosebastes latens. Next base: position 25,727 of record CAKAKR010066210.1, read on the forward strand.
TAATTGTATTTCAAAAATGCTGAACTAGTGAGGACTGAAAAAACTACTAAATTCCACTAAAACACTAAATCCTCACACAGCTCGTCTGCACTTCGCCAACTTGAACTCGTTGGAATGTAAAACTCGACGGTGCCCCATTCCCTCCGTCAGTTTACGCTCTCGTAGCGCTATGAGGGCGCCGGGCCTCTGACCCGACACAGCACATCTCATCAGACTACGCCTTATTGACCTCCATCCACACCTCCCCTCCCTCCTGCACTTCACAGTCCTTTCCACTCATCTTCATCACTGATGTTTTCTCACTCCCTTATCATTTCATTTTGATACACTTTTCTTCTCCTTTGTCTCTTCCCCCTCCCCCCTGCATCCCCCTCCCTCTGCTGGTCTTGTCTGTCTGATATCGAGCCGACCACTGATCAGAGGCGGAAGTCAGACGCATTAATGTGATAGGATTAGCAGGGGAGGCTGCTGACAGCCCTACAGTGACTTTCCCTTGACTGGATTAACTCCTTGCTGCTCACATCCTTAGACCAAAACACGCATCTAATCCAGCAGAATTACTCTTAAATGATGTTTCAAGTGTGTTCACTTCAATTTAAGAGGTACATTCAAATATTAAATAAACACCATAGACTGTGACCTTGAATATCTGTTTGCCACATTTATTTGGATTAAAATGAAACCACTTTACCGCTCTAACTGACACTATGATGTAGAAATTGAAGCTGAAAAAGCACTTGTGTTTCTCTTTTTAGCGCTTTCTAACCTCACGTAGAGTGAAGTTGCAAAATGTTTGTTAAGAGGCCTCCTGAACCCGTCTGAGAGGTATGACGGACACGAGTTTGTGTGTGTTTTTTTGACTCACCATGAAATGCGGCTGGGTCAGTATCCGTCTGAGTTCTTTAGCTTCGTGGTTCTCTGGGTAGCAGGAGATCTCTTCCAGTACCTGAAGATGTAGAGAGACAGGAAACAGTTTGTTTTTTAACTCGCAGTAGTTCTTCTTCGTCTTTACGCCCAAATCACACTCGTACCTCAGCAGCCTTTTGTACCTGCAGACAGCGTATGGAGAGCGACCAAACAACCCCCCCAATCAAACTGGCCCTGACACCGCCTCCAACATCTCCACAGCCAATGTGAGACCAACTTTGGACACCACTCAGGGAGTCGAGGGAGCCGGTCAAGGCTCTGCCCCGCCTCCTCCTGCCCTTTTGGACGTGACTTGATGTCAGCTCCAGTTATGTTGCGCCTGACTGGTGAATGTGGCATTGTAGAGGTGAGGCCTCTGAGGGTGTGTGTGAGTGTGTGAGTACTACTGAAACCTGCATTGTGAAGTTATGATGCTCTCCCTTCCTTTAGTATGCCTGTCAATCAGCGGAGTGCCACACAATCTCAAGCTTGTACTGATTGCTGACAAGACAAAACGCGTTTTAGTCTCAAGAAACCAGAAATAAAGTTTGCATCTCGCTGCCATTCACACACTTCCATGGTACTGAAACTGTCCAATCGTATATATACCTGGGAATTCTTAGCTGGACAGGCAGTCTCACCTTTAAACAGCACAGAAACCAAATAAAAAAATGTGTTTCTTATATCAGAATATTTCTGTTTTGAGGACGAGAAGATGAGTGTACAGTCGACCAGCATGTCTGTGCTTCACTATGGAGATATTCTTTATTCTCACGCTGCTCGCTCACACTATTTTTAAACCAATTTTCCCATGTGTTTGTGCCTAAGTGACTAATGGGGACAACAATTTCTGAAATTGGTCCAGTATTGAGGGAGAGTGCTGTAACAAGCTGTGAGGTCAAGTGAGCAGCGTCAATGTAACGTTACGTTTACTAAAAGTGCTTGTTTTTGCCGCAGACAGGCTCAGATTGTTATTATAAGTGTCTTGACAACATCATGGAAAGGACCCTACAGAGAAATAAACCCTTTTTCTTACTTTCTCTTGATCCGGTCTGTTTTTTTTTTTTGTCCAAGTACCGCTGGAGGAGAAGTCTCGTTGTGAAATCTGAATATCCGTATACTCTGGCTCAAATAAATACGGGCGGCCATTGAGTTCAAAGACCTCACCCACATTGTGGAAATCATCTAAATGTACAGCCACGACATTGAAAATCTTTTAGATAACACTAAGCTACGCTTTCTGTACTCCAACACAACAAACTCTGCTTTCCACCGTGAATGTATTCCACTATTCCACCGTTGTCTTACAGCAACACGTCACCTCGCCAGATTTCACAACGAGACTTCTCCTTGAGCGAGACTCTTTCCATAAAGTCAGACACTTATAATAACAATCAGAGCCTGTCATGGCAAAAACAAGCACTTTTAGTGGACGTAAATGACGGCGCCAGCTTGCCCCGATAGGATTACATTGCATCCCGTGAGCAGCTGCCGTCTACAGCGCTCTCCCTCAATACTTGACCAATTTCAGATATTGTTGTCGCTATTAGTCAGTTAGACACAAAAACATGGGAAAATAGAGTCCAGGTTGAAAAATATGTTTGTATTTAGAAAGGTCTCCTGCAGAAGCAGACTCAGTTGATCACTTCTCACCAGAGCAGATCTCGGGCCTGTTTCACTCTCGTTACCTCTCAGGGTAAATACTGAACTTGGACAGACTGCCTTTCCACTACTTTGCACCTTATAAAAAGGATTTTAATGTCTCGTCTACTGGCTGATTTTTAACTTTTAACATTGAATCCATTAAGTGTCTTTTATGTGTGCTTTTTTCTCTCTCTCGCTCTCTCTCTCTCTCTTGACTACAGAAAGTATAGTGCTGTTTTTTGCTCCTTCAGATGTGATATTGAGGGTCACAGGTATCCATCCGGCTTTTATTTGTGCTTTATTGATCATTTTAGTTCCTTAACCAACCCCCTGCTTGTATCTAAGAAAAGCTGAGCCTTGCAAATACATTCATGTTGTTTGTTTATCTAAATAAAGGAACAGGTGTCCTTCTTTGAGTCACACCAGTAGATCACACCAGGAGGTGACCTTCATGGATATTTTCCAGTTTCACTTCCCCTCAGTCCAAACCAGCTCCAGTTCTGCCTCCTGCTCTACACGTTAGTATCGTGAACATGGCACCGTGGCGGTGTGTCGAGAGCTTACATATTCCAGATGTTTCAAAGCGCCACTTGCTTCGTCTTGGGAGGAACTCTTAAGTGGAGGAAGACACAGGAAGAAGGTTACACAAGCGGTTGACTGTCCCGATTAGAGAGCTCACAGGTGATGACAGAGGTCAGGGGGAAAGTGAGACTCCGCCCTGCCTTTAATCAATGCCAGCCAGTTTGAATGGGCTGTGAATTTGTGAGATTAGTATCTACAGCCAAAGCAGTTAACTTCACTCCCAAGAAAGAATAGCTCTCTAACGCTAAGAGGACTCATTCAGCTGATGAGTTCGGAGGTAAAGAGAGAGAGATATTAGTGCAGTCAGAACAAAGCTTTGAAGCACCTTATCGCTGCTCTGCTGGGCCACAAACCCACAAGAGTCCACTGGAAGCTGCAGTCTGATTGGTTCAAAGAATTCCAGTGTCAGCCAGAGTGAATCAATAGAGACAGAAGTGAAGCAGGAGGAAGAGGAGGAGGAGGAAGAGGGGGTCGTCCCTGAAGGCACAACCAACATTAAATGATGAGTTAATCTGAGGTGAAACTGTATTGAAGCAGTCCTCAAGCATCAGCAGAATTACCTTTACTTAACGTTTACTTGGACCAAAAATAATAAAGTCAGAATCCCACCTGCATGGATGTATATTAATACAGTCAGGTGGTTGTCAAACACAGGAAAAGCTGAGCATTGAACAACTTTCTGTTTGATTCTAGGATTAAAAATTTGGGCCGTCCTCGACCAAAGAAATTCTTAGTCAACTTCTTAATGATTTAATCGACAGATCTGCAAAAACTGAGTTTCTCCACAAAGAATCACACAAAAGCACCAGGTTAAATCTGGTGTTTACCAGAGATGTGCTCATAAGTTTCTTGGAAATAAGTCATTCAGCATGAAAAAAGCATAAAAAATGACTAATTGAATAAAGAAATCTTAGTCACTAATTGACTGAAGGCCTTTACACACCGGGGGCGTGACGAATAAATGACATAAAAATGCAAAATACTTGCCTGTGAATATTATATGTCTAGGGCTTTTATTGTGAAAGGTAGGAACGGATCTGGTCTGGTTCGGACTACGGAGCCTCCGTGTTGTCGTTTCATAAATATAGGCGCAACTCAAGCGGTTCCGCACAACGTGATTGGTTGATGCCTTTATTCACGATGCGAAAGCTCAGAAAAACGACCTTGTTCTGAAAGAAAAAAAGTAGTTGTTCGTATGGAGTAACACCATCTGAGTCAAAAAGTTTTGCTTTCTATATTCCCACATCTCCCAGATTGTTTGGTCATTTCTTCTATCATTCACCGTCTGCTGGGAACTCCTGAGAGGTGAAGACAAACTTGAGCTCTCCTCAATCCTGGAGCAGATATTGTTACTTTCCTACGTATAAAAAGCTGATAAAAGTAATTTTATCCCTGCGTTTGACAACATGTATGCATCACTCCCAAGAATTTTAAGCTGCTCAGGACAAACTCAAACTCTGAGATGCTTGAAAAATGCACAGTTTAGTGTGTTTATAATGCTGACGTGTCTGTAAGGCTCTTTGTAGAGACAACCCTAATAAAAGACACACAAGATCACTCCCTCAAAACCCACACAGACAGCGTCACATCTGTTGTGGGTCCATCCACAAGTCTTGATCCATCCAGACTGATCTAAGTAGGAAAATTGTGAAGCAGACTTCTCGGACACAGTGTACCAGAGCTTGTGTTAATTAGCTGGGTCTCTTTGACATGAACCAAAAGCCACATAAAAGAGAGCTCGGCTCCACTAAATGGCTTTCTCCGTCTTTAACAGCGCTGGGATTTAAGACGCCAGCCCTCACCCACTCCCTCACTGTTCAGACTTTTTAATTGCTCCCCTCGAACAAAGCACACAACGCAGGAAAACACAGCAGCGTTTTGTGTATCCGCACGCGCAGACACACTCACACGTTTACCCTCACACACTTCTTTCACACCCCTTGTTAAGCAGCAGTTCCTGTTCGAGTGTTAGAGGACACTGAGAGGTAAACACATAAAGCCCAAATAACAGTGTGTGTGTGTGTGAATTCATCAGAGCCAGGGTCAGACCCCAGAGACCATAATGCTACACTCTGTAAAGAATGCCATACTAATCGCCCACAAACACACTTTTGATGTGTGTGTGCGTTACATCCAGCAGCATCTCTAATGAGGAAGGTCAAACACTGAAGCCAGAGATTTTATTATTATTATTAAAACAGCTCTGTGTAAACAGGCCAGTGGTTCTGTGGTACAGCTGCTCTGACAATGAGCCCGAGTCACAGGGAGTCGGATCACGAACGAACAAATAAAACCTCAAGAGCTCACTGAAGTCTGAGAGGAAGCTCACAGAGGACTCGATAACTCAGCATAAATAATTGAATAATTCAATCTCTCTCTCTCTATTTTTTTGAGTCAATTTAATTTCAGTCTAGCTGTAAACCAAACTGCAAGAAGGTCTGGACTTCCTGTCCCTGTATTTATAGAGTTTACGTGTTCATGTCGCCTCCTCCAGATGCTTTAGATATCTGCACCGAATGACTTTTTCATGCGACTCTGTTGGAGCCAAATGCTTGCTTTAATTTGTCAATAATAGTAATATTTTGGTTTAGTTTGATAACGCTAATATATTAATTTGTGGCTATGGAAAGTGTGTTATTATTTGAGTGATTATTAGCTAATTAATGCTTGGAGTGAGAGGACGGTGCGTGTTAACACCTCTGCCCCATTGATAAGCAGGTGACTGCAGCGCCTTTGTTTATCAGTTCATCAGGACATGGGAGAGAGGGTGTTCTCAGGTATGCAGCTATACAGTTTTAGACCGCTGCTAAGCGCCAAATATGAAGTGAAAAGTGTCTGATCGCACCGGCCTCTTACCGCTGTTCCGGTAAGGCTGATCCGATTTTTTTGTGTGGAGGATCTTGGAAAATAAACACATGGAAGTAGGTAAAAAGTTGTGGCTCCTTGGATGCTTGGGCGCGTCAAACTCTTAGCGCATATCCTGTAGAATCATCACCGGGAAACAACGAAAGTACTGCTCTTTTACACTTTAGACTTTAAAGGACCAGTGTGTAGGATTTAGTGGCATCTAGCAGTGAGGTTGCAGATTGCAACCAACTGAATAACCCTCCTCCTTTTCCAAGCGTGTCGGAGAACTACGGTGGCCTTCAGGTAACGTAAAAACGTGTTAGGTTTGTCCCATAGAAATAGAACATATGAGTAGAACGGACGTTGCCATTCATATTAACATAGCAGGATGGTCAGAGCACTTTTATGTTTACCATTGCCCCTGCGACCAACTTTCGTGTAAACTACACCGACTTACAGCAAGTTGCGAGTGTCTGTTTGCCGCAAGGAAAAACCTGCACGGAGTATAAGAGATCTAAATGTTCAGCCGTGACATTGAAAATCTTTTAGATAACACTAAGCTATGCTTTCTGTACTCCAACACAACAAACACTCGCGTTTTCACCACGGATGTATTCCACTATTCCACCGTTGTCTTCCGGCAACACGTCACCTCACCAGATTTCAGAACGAGACTTCTCCTGGAGCGACAGTCTTTCCATAATGTCAGACACTTATAATAACAATCAGAGCCGGTCATGGCAAAAACAAGCACTTTTAGTGAACGTAAATGACGTCGCCAGCTTGCCCCAATAGAATTACATTGCAACCCGTGAGCAGCTGCCGTCTAAAGCGCTCTCCCTCAATACTGGAGCTATTTCACAAGTTGTTGTCCCTATTAGTCAGTTAGACACAGAAACATGGAAGAAAAATACAGAAGTTATTCTTTAGCAGCAAAGACAACATGCAGCAAGTCAGTAATCGTCTCCTTTTCAGTAGCACACATCTATAAAAGCCATCTCCACTGCAAACCTTCTGCATGCTGTGATCTCCACTCACTATCACAGTGAATCAAAGGACGCAAACAGTCTCCTATTCAGCAATGAGACCTTGACATTATCCCTCTATTTCACAAACTGAATGAAAGAACGCCGCCGTTGTCAACGTGTGAAATCTGACGCTGAATTATAAATTCTGTGGACCCAAAAAGCAAAAAACTTAACACTCTCCATCTTTGTCTTTAAGGTCAATATTTCAGAAACTGACTAAACAGATTTTTTACCAGCGACTCCCATCAACTTTAAAATTGGAAAAATGACTTATTGCTCTCTCGGTCCCCGGCGTCGTAAAACTTTTCTCAAATGGCATAAATGACCTTTTAAACCTTCGCTTCACAGAAATTAGGTTTTTTCTCGTGACAGCTCAGGATTACATTGATCCAATATTAACCGTGTTTCAGCAAAGAGCAAGGCGTGAGAAATATCCTACAGAGTTGTATTCGCTGTAAGGGAGCACTCTAGTTATGATATATGACCACCGTGAGGTCGGAATTTCATCAAACAGACCCTTAAATACTTTTGCAGCCCCACTTTTGATGAAGATTTTGATTATTCTAATCATTTTCATACATTTTTTAAATAAAGATTATCTCTAAGGAATGACATTAAATGTAGCTGAGGCCCACACCTGGGACAAACCTGGTTGTGCCCAGACGCCCACATCACACTGAGAGCAGCTTCTTTACATGATCAGAGCAGGTGAGCAGAATGATCCGCAGCAGTGATGCGTTAGAGCTTTAGTGAGCGAGAGAGGGATTAATACAGAAGTGTGAGCTTAAAGAGAAAAGCCAGCGACTAGCGAGACTGTCATCTTCACAGCGTATTACATTCATTATCACACAATTCACATGAAGAAGAACAGGACAAGCACGGAAGTGCATATATGCTCGTCTCAAAGGGATAGTTTTGAAGTGGGTTTGTATAAGGTATTTGTATTACCTGCACTACATGACGGTCGGCACATCCCAAGTTTGGAGAAGCAGACAGGAGTTACCGCACGGAAGCAAAACATATTTTAGTCTAAAAGAAAGGCCCACTTAAAAAAATCAATATTAGTTTAAGTGTACGCTATATTTAGAATATTTTCACTGGTTTACCTTGCCGTCAGACAGCCCTTTCTGACGGGGAACTGAAGCCGTTTTCTATGCTCTCACCAAAGCAACCAGACTCCATTGAAAATAACAGTAATTTGACCTCGCAGAAGACGGGAGTTGCTGGTCTACCGCTGCCTCGATCGGTTTGTTTGTGTTACTGTGGGACTTTGGTAGGGCTGACCTGAATGCTTCAACCGTTGCCATGGTAATCGACTTCCAAATCAGTATTTGAATTGCTTTGTTTTTTTTGTTTTTTTTTGCTCTGTAATAGTATGTAATAAAGTATAAATAAAAGTGTGTAGAGGTGCGTGTGTGTACAGTAGTGTGGCACCGAAACGGGGAAGATGGAGACAGACAGACTGAAGAACATGTCAGCCTGATGCACCGCGAAGCTTTGAATACCTTCGAAGCACAATAAAAATGGTATTCAGGACAGCCCTAGCTAGTGCTTTGGTTAGTTCGGATTCATCAAAGTCAAACAAGAAAAGTAGACCAGCCACCCCTGTGTTCTGCAAGGTAAAATTACAGTTTTTTTCAATGGAGTCTGGCTGCTTTAGTGAGAGCATTGATGGATACAACGGCTTCAATTCACCTTCAGAAAGGGCTGTCGGACGGCAAGGTAAAGCGTTGAAAATATTCTAAATATAGCGTTAACTGATATTGATTCTTTTAGGTGACTAAAATACATTTTTCGTACCTCATACAACCGTACTTCAAAACACCCAAACTATCCCTTTAAGGTGAGAAAATGTGTGTGTGTGTGTGTGTGTTTGTTCACCTCTTTGGCTCTCTGCACGGCATCACTGGGGGGGTTTCTGATCTGCGGGGACGACTTGGTGTTGATCTTATCGTAGAGCTGAAACAAAAGATTAAAATCAAGTCAATCAGAGCAACACAGTGAGGTCAACATGATCAACGACGTCTCGTAAACAGCTGACCGATCAACGGGTTTGTCAGGTGAGATAAAGTTGATCACGGCTGCTAAACCTCTGTAAAATGGGGTTTCTAAAAAGACGGGTTTCTACACTAGTACACTACAATATTGTTTTGAAATGGATAAAGAAATACTCTTTTTCAATACTTTGAAAAGTGAACATCTCTCTAACAACCCTCATTTTTCATTTAACAGAATGATACACGAGCTGCTGTAAAATAACTTTACCCGAAGAAAATCAGTTTACTTTATTTTAATTAACCAGATGTCATGTCATTAAAGACGACGCTAAAGCAACACGAAGATGCACAACTTATTTATTCTTTTGGATAAATCTTTGTAGCTTTATGAGGCCAAAAAGTACTAAGGCTGTCCTCAAACAGAAATACTTAGTCGAATATCACTGATATTATTTGGACTACCAATCGATTAATTGATTTAATCGACAGATCTAAGTTTCTCCACAAAGAATCAAACTTTAAATCTTGTGTTTACCGGAGATGTGCTCATACGTTTCTTAGAAATAAGTCATTCAGCATGAAAAAAGTATAAAAACATTACTAATCGACTTAAGAAATAAGACTAAGACCAAAACGGCTGATAAGTCAACCAGGGTCTTTTCTCCAAAAAAAAAAAATAAAAAATCTACAAAGTTATTTCTTTTCATTAATAAAAAAACTAGCGAGAACAATTTGAAGATATGGTGTTAAAATCCAATTAATATTATAATGCAGTGCAAACAATGTGTCGTAAAACAGTTTGCTTTCTTACTTTAGAGGATCTCTGAATCAGTTGAATTTTCTTTCATTCCCATCACAAGACGTTTAAAGGACCTTGTTTACTGTAAACCGTATTATGTGGCAGCAACCACAGCTATATTTGGCTGTGTGGAGACATAATCTGGTTAAAAGTTTGGTATTTTTCAAGTGAAATTGGTTCAAAACAAAGCAGTTATCCTTATTTATCCTCAGCGCTCTCTCTCTCTCTCTCTCGCTCTATTTGGCTTCGTCAATACCACTTTTTTCTGTTTTGCTCTTCTTGACATCGAACTGTTAACAAGAATGAACTGTTTTCTCATCTCTCTGATTGAAGGACGACAGACACACGAGCTTTGTTTATAAAATAAATCCCAGCTGACTAATAAACGGCGCTGACTAGACCGGCAGTGTATGGGCCCAGTCAGAGGCGAGGAGCGTGGGTGTATTTAAGAGATTTTATGTTTGTAGACAGAAAGGCCCTGAAACACAGTGTGAACAAAGGCAGCAGCTGTGCGCTCCAATCAAAGCGGAGGGCGGCTGCAGACGACTGCGGTCATCTAAAAACAACTATCGCCGTATTCAAAGACACAACCGTGAGATGTTTGATGAGCAAATTGTCTGGTGTATTTTCCATTTAACCTGCTGTACAGTACGTAACACACACACACAGAGGAAAGCACTCAGAGGCAGACACAGAGAGTCACAGACAAACAGGCCTTTTGTACCAGACAGTTCAACTCAACCCTGAGACCCAACGCTCTTTCTGTCTCTCCCTCACTTGACATGTGACGTTTGACATCATCACAGAGCATGTGATGGATAAACAACAACATTAACCTCAAAAATTCTTTATGATCTGCATTGGAGTATTGAATTTAGCAGTAAAGAAACCAGGTTGTGACAGAAGTTAGACCGCAGCTGACTCCTGGTCATGCTCAAAAGGCGAGGCACAAAGCCTGCCATCATAGAGAGAGGTGAGACGCGATGTAACGTACAAAATTGGGAAAACTGCGCACACTTTCGAAAAGTCTCTCCTGGAAGACAGTTCTGTGGTGTTGCACTCAGTTGTACACACAAAAGACGAAGACTGAAAACAAAGGGAGTTTCACACCTTTGCACACCTGCCCAATCACGGCGTTAAAGGTGGTAAATGCGAGATTGGGAGCATTTCTGTTGCCTCCACACGGCTCTCAACATGGTGATGGCTGACCCTTTCAGTTATTTCCAAACTTAGCACACTCAGCTAGTGCCAGTGTTCACGTTATTCATAACTAGGGCTGTCAAAGTTAACTCGATAATAACGTGTTAACTCAAATTTGTTTTAACGCCACTAATTTCTTTAACGCATGAAAGCTAGAGTAAAGATACTGGCATCATTTGAAACTAAAAAATCTAAGGAATCTATTAATACCAATGATGTCATACTAGCTTGTTGCGAAGGAGGCTAAATAACGCTCCAAACTTACGCTACATTTTGGCGAGGAAAAACTGGCATGGTCATTTTCAAAGGGTTCCCTTGACCTCTGACCTCAAGATATGTGAATGAAAATGTGTTCTATGGGTACCCACGAGTCTCCCCTTGACAGACATGCCCACTTTATGGTAATCACATGGAGTTTTGGGGCA